>JASCZW010002235.1:0-68361 GCA_034211315.2 Aedes japonicus
AGGGTCCATTATACGCATACAATCCCTACTTTATTAACATTCGAACGGTGCAAAAAATCCTTGGCGGAATCTGTTTTGTTACATTACCCGGATTCGACCAAAATGATTTTGCATTAATGATCGATGCCTCAAATACTGCAGGTGGAGCTGTTCTTCAGCAATTTGCTGGGACTTCGTGGCAACCACTTGGATTCTATTCCGAAAAATTTTCAGAGGCCCACAAGAAATATTCAACATTTGGACGTGAATTGACAGCTATGAAAATGGCAGTGAAATACTTTCGCTACTTTCTGGAAGGTAGAAAATTTGTCATTTTTACTGACCACAAACCACTCACTAGTGCTCTGGGTACCAATTCTTCCAGTGGACTTCCGCATGAAGAAAGATATCTTCGTTACATTTCTTTGTTTACGACAGATATTCGCCACATCAGTGGTATGGACAACACGATAGCCGATGCCTTCTCCCGGATTGAAGCTGTAACAATGATCAATCTCTCATCTATCGCAGAAGATCAGACGCAAGACCAAGAGCTGCGAAAACTTATGAACTCTTCGACACTTAAAATGAAACCGCTTCGCATTCCGAATATTTCTAAACCAGTCTACTGTGATGTTTCGGTTGAAAATAGAATTCGTCCTTTCATTCCAGCAAAGCATCGTACAGCGGTGATTCAACAATTACATGGTATGGCGCACGTGGGAGCGTGCCACGTGCCACGAGAAGACTTATATCAGAGCGGTTTGTATGGTCGTCTATGAACAGGGACATCAACCAATTTGTTCGAGAATGTCAAGACTGCCAACGTTTGAAAGTAAACCGCCACACAGTTTCACCATTGGGTTCCTTCGATGCTCCGAAATGCCGATTTCGTCACATTCACGTTGACCTCGTTGGCCCCTTACCACCGTCGAAGGAAAATCGCTACCTTTTAACCATCGTGGATCGGTTTACTCGTTGGCCAGAAGCTGTACCGCTGACGCATATGACAGCACCGGCTGTCGCTAGAGCATTAACGCAGCACTGGATTTCTCGATTTGGTACTCCAGAAACGATTACAACAGATCAAGGTCGTCAGTTTGAATCAAAGCTGTGTCGGGAACTGAGCTACATCATGGGAACTCACCGTATTCGAACAACAGCGTATCATCCACAGTCTAATGGAATGGTGGAGAGATTCCATCGTACGTTAAAGTCAGCCTTAATGTGTAAGAATAAAAATCGTTGGTGTGATGAATTACCGCTGGTGTTACTTGGATTAAGAACTGCATACCGAGACGAGTTGAAATGTTCTTCAGCCGAGCTATTGTATGGTCAGCCATTACGAGTTCCTGGGGAGTTCTTCGATCCATCAGTTGGTCCTATCGATCGATCTGAATTTGCAAAGAACTTACATGAGACCAGTGTTGTTGAATCATGAGCGTTTTCACGATTTGCAGCCGAGAGTTCTCTGCTCGCGAGAGGAGAGAACACAAATAATGCTGCTGTTCATCATCCCCCTATCGTTTCCGCAGGAGAGTGAATGTGTGTATTTTTGCCATTGCGCTTCATCTCTTCATGCTATGAAACGAACTATTATTGAGTGGCGAGGAACCAACTCGCATGGTGAGTGAGTACCGCATGAGCAGCTGACGGGTTTGCTCATTGAGTTAACGATGCTGGTTGAACAAGATGTTACAGATAATTCGCTTGCGTCTAGTAGGTGGATATCTGCGGCGTGCCACCAATAGAGGGTTTGGGATTTGTTTTATCACCTCCTATTTGCTTCCTGCTTAATGAGTAAAGCTTGTTGGTGGGATAGTGATATTGGGTTTGCATTATTTATATCTTGGCGTTAGCTTGTGTCGCTTTTATGATGCATCTCTAGTGTAATTTATAAAGACTTTATAGAAAGAATTTATAAAATTAGTGTGCATCCGGTTATCGAGGTTTGCGAGAACGGTTTAATTTTCGTACTGGCTGATAAAGCACGTGCGTGGACAAGACATGTGTGTGCATCTGGCATCGAATACATATTTAAATGTCAGCAAACAGAGCGCAGTGTAAGCCAATATATGAATTACATCTCAGCATTGTTATAAAAAATATGTTGTTCCTTAACTATCGATATCCATGAGTTCAAGATGTGCTGTGTTTTCAAGTGAGTTTTGGGCTGTACATTTAGTGACTTTTTTAAACATGTCAAAATTGTAAAAGATAATCTGTCTCTACTTCTATTTCACCTACATTTGACTTATCTTTTGCATCATATTCAAGAAGCGAAGTAGACGATTAGGAGATGCTAGACCACCTTCCGTACAAAGTATATTCGATCGAAACGTCATTTTTTTTTTAATCCTATTGAACATATTGTTTAGGTGTGATTCGTGGCTTTCAGATTTGAAAGTGCATATTAGACAGTCGCTACGAGAGAGCTAACGATTTTTTTTGACGTAGACTTACGGCAAGATTAGGGTGTCATTTGAAAATCCTAAAATAACGTCCGATAGGAAATACAAATTAAACGCTTATAACTTAATTATTCTTCGATAGATTTTCAATATGTTTAAATCAATCGGCTGCAAAATTCCGCGCGTATTGAGTCAACTATAAAAAAATATCTTTCTACAATTGTAAACTATTGAAAGTAACGCAAATAAAAGGTGATGTTTTAAAATAAAGTTTTGAAGGCTAAATTTACTACATGCATAGTATTTCAGTGATTTCCATTTCAATGTTGCAATGAAGATTTCAATGTAGCAATAAACTATGTTGCAGTGAACGATAAAAAAGGGATACACCTTCGCAAACTAAATCATTCGTTCGGTATTATTCAAGCTGTGCGGAGTGGCGGGGATCAAATATTGGATTGACAGCTTGCGGTGGCTAATACCCTGGAGGGTTCACTGGCGTGCAACCATTGATCAGGTAGCTGATAACTGTATTTTTCTAGGCAACCGTTGCTAGGCAGCCATTAGTTTTGTGATGAGCAATCGGTTGACCAAACCTGTGACCATGAGGAGCAAAATACTACTACTACTACTTAACATTATAACGTCAGTTTATTATTTTATTTTATGATATTAAATTTATGCAATACACAAACTCACATAATTAAAATCACTATAGTACCCTCTACAAAAAGTTATTGTGAAAAAAGGAAAAGGAAGAGCACTTGGAAATTTTAGGTTTACTATTCTTTATATGCTCTATAATCTCAGATCATCCATGAACATCCCAAGTTTTGAAAAATAATTTCAAACCATATTTTTTACTCGTTTTTACATTGTCTAAACTTTCAGGTTCACAAATGGAATTGTTATTATTATTCTTATATTCTCTCACTATATTATTCATCATTCTAATATTCATTCACTTTATTTAATAAATTATTATATGACATTGACTATATATTGGGAAAGGAGGAAGCATCAGGGATCACTAAATCTGGAATTGAACAATGGAGTGGTATGACAACCGGCGTCTAGGAGGGTACAAACACTACCTTTATTCTTATCCTATCGATTCGATTGTGATGCTGTGAATTCTACTCCAACAGTTTCAGCGAGAGTGACGTGCCCTTCTTAAAAAGCCATCCCGTAAAAAGTTTGATAAGGATTGCGAATTGGGTTATTCAATTTGTTGGATCGTATAGTTTGAATGAGAATCTTAATTTTTCACGGGTTTCGCGTAAGCGTCTCTGCTTGCGGGTCCGCCCCACCGTTTTTGGCCCTACATACAGTGTTGCTGGGAATACAAACCGTTAACTTAATTTGATCTTGCTGTTAAGTAAATCTGCATACATGACAAGGTCTTAGAAGGGATGGTGACTACCTTACATACATACATACATACAATTCGCGATGGAAAGAGTTTTATTTCTAGGAAATAAGTTTTGAGATACGATGGGAAAGTTTTTTTTAATTATTACCAAATTGTACACGATTTTCATTGCTGCATAAATAATTTATAAAACCATTTAATGAAAAAAAATCCACAAAATAAGAAATTTCAACTTGATTACAAGTTCGGAAAACGTAGAGAAGAGGAAAACTTCAGCATAGGAACTCATTTCCGGCACACCGATAGAAAACATGAAATTTATTGCCGTGGGGACGACCCCGGCGTAGTGGTTAGCATCCATACCTCTCACGCTAAAGTCACGAGTTCAAATCTCACCCCCGGACTAGTCACGAAAATACCCAAATGGTATTTGAGTGACTACGACGGGAGATGAACCAGCCCAGAGCTGAAAATCTCGATAATAAAGGGAAAAAAAAAAAAAATTTATCAATGTTTATATATGAAATATCAAATCATACATTTGGCAAGTTAGTTAAGTTCAATAACTACAAAACAATGTCAGTATGAACGTATTCCCTGAATATTTACATTCTTTCTGACCGAACACAGAACAAATAAATTGAAGCTCATCTATGTGTTTTTGACTAACATTAGCCTTAGATTGTAGTTAGTTTAACCTGTATGTTTACTTTAAGTTTTTTTTATCTGTGTTTGTGTGTGTTTTTTTTCTTTCTCAAAAATGTTCAAGTCAAAAGAAGCCAAAAGTTTTATGACAATTTAGAATTAACAAAAAATGTGTTATGTAAGCCCCACTTCAAACTCCTGCCTACCTTCCCATCCATTCAGTTGTTAATCCTATTAACCTCGAGACGGCCGCGAGTAATCGGTTCTATCCTCTTAACGTTAGTTTTAAGATAATTTATGTATACAAATATGAAAACTTGGCTCTGTAAAGTGTATTCGATTGAGCTTGTACAAATAAATGATTTATATATTAAAAAAAAATGTTTACGCTCCAAACAAATACACTTTTTATACCAACAGCTGACTTCTGCAATGGAGTCAATGGCGTTTCAATATTTCGTATCGTAATTTAAAATGGAATGCCGTGATTGCGGTTAAGAAACTGTGTTAGATTTTCAACAACATCTCAGCAGCCAGCGATTTCTCGAGTACCACGAGCAAAGGAACAATCCTTTTTGACCGATTTTGTTCATCAACCTTCTGTAATAACGCAGCTATTAACATATTTTGTATTGCATAAGTTGTTGAAAGCTACACGCAGAGCCAAAGATTTGTTTGTTTCGCCGTGGTATACAACAGAGGAAGTCGAGGAAGAGAATCGTCGGTTGGTTCTTTTCAAATGATACGCGAGATTTGAAATATAACGGTACGATGCAAAGGTAAATAAACCAATTTGTTGTGGAAAGTCACATTCCATCTTTTTATTAAAATGCGTGTTATGCTGAGTTTAAAAGAAAACAGATATTTATAATATCAGTCTACCACTGAAAATCCATTCCCGAATGAAGATAGCAGAAAAAGAAGATAAATCTCAATAATTATATACATTTATTTTCTAGTTTTTACTTCAACCATTTCTTTAATCGTTCCATATATACATTATGATTCCAGTATTCATGTTTTCATTCTGATTCATACACTGCGGCTAACGCATGATGACCAAGACGCGATGCGAAATCGATTTTAAATTGATAATTATGTTTGTTCGATCCCAAACGGCACACGCGTGTTTGGTGCTACTCAACAACAGCAAGCACGTCGTGTGCCGTTTGGGATCGAACATACCGGCGCCCGAAAACGAATGTCGTTACGAAATGTCGTTTTCGGGCGCCGGTATGTTCGATCCCAAACGGCACACGACGTGCTTGCTGTTGTTGAGTAGCACCAAACACGCGTGTGCCGTTTGGGATCGAACAATGTTTATTAAATTATATTTACTCGCTCACTTATCAGAGTCTTCAACACACTAGCCGCTATCCCAACGTGGCCCGTCTGGATTAGCATTACAACGGAAATCAGTTCCTTGTTTTCTCGTTTTGCCATTGTCTCACACAAGCGGCGGCGTTGCTGGAATTTCCGAACCAGACAACTGCTAGCGATCAACTGAGTGAGCAAGAAATTGTTTGTTCAACAAAATAATGCTCAGACTGCGAGTCAAACGTTGCATGAGTTATTACGATCGTGCTCAAGGTCTGAGAGAGATAGAGCTGATTCTTATGAACTCATTCTCTGGTTTTTCCTATTCTCGCGGTGAGTCGAATCACCATATCGTTCAAACCGTCGCGCTCCATCTCGTTCTGCAATGCTGGTACGAAAATGAACACTGTGAGTTATCTCTCTCGAAAACAGGTATTGAGCGTTCGCATTGCATGAGACATTTGCAAATCTCCGGTCACCCGAAGCAAATCATCACAGGAAGCCGAAAATATTCATTCACAAAGATCTACAAACATGTGAGCAGGTGTTCGTTCGAATCGATGCGGTGAAACGTTCGCTACAACCGCCTTATGAAGGACCCTATAAAGTTTTGGAGCGCAGTGCAAATTTTTTTGATGTTCTTATTGCAGGCAAGAAGCAAAAAGTAACTGTAGACCGATTGAAACCAGCTTTTGTCTGCGAGGAAAACATTTCCAGCCATCCTTCTGAAGATTCTCGAACTGTAGTCACGCCATCTGGACATCGTGTACGATTCTTGGCGTAACTGGTGGGGTGCCTGTGGAGACATCATATCGACACACCCTAGTTTTAATTCATGTGCTAGAACCACCCTACAACAAGACGGATTTGGGTGTTTGGCAGTCGTAACGAGCGGTCGCGTCGGGAGCTCTCTCTTGCGAGTTTTAATATCGGCGAGGTTGTGCAGGCGTAAGAGTGATTATAAGTGAAATGGAAAACCAAAGAATCTATACATCGAGAAGTGGTTCTTTAAAGCAGGAAAAATAAAAATAAAATGGTCAACAGTGTTTAAAGCAGAAATTAATTTGTGTTGCGTGAAAGGTGGTTTCGTAGAAACCTGGTGTGAGACCCCGCTGGTGGGTTCCAGTGGTTCTGAACGAACGTAAAATTTTGTGTGTGTTGTTTTTGCTGGTTGAGTTGTTGAGATGGTGGCACTTGAGTTAATCAAAAGTCAAAATCCTTGTAATTTAGTTTTTCAAGCGCCATTTTTGCTGTTGGATTGTTGGCAGTGGTAGGGGAAGAAATTACGATTGAAAGTGGTCTGAATTGCTTCACACATACATGTGCATGATCAGAAAAGAAACCCAGAAAGTCATCGTGTGTCTGTGCATAGTGATGAGAAGTGAGAAAAAAAGAGAATGAATTACTTCCTGCAGCAGCGATGTTAGGTAGCGAATTGGTGTGGAAAGAGAAAGAAAAAAATCACAACTCAAATAGTGGAAGTTGGAATAATTATGGATGCGTGGATGGTTTTTGTTGCTAGCTTTGAGCTTGTGCGTAGTAGCAAATCTGTATTTATGATCATCGTTAGGCATATATATCATGTGATGTATGTGTGTAGGATCTAAGACTGTTATTTACAGGTAAGATTGACTCATCGGAATGTGAACGGACGGAGTAAGTAGAGTAAGCCAAATATTATGATCCAATTGAATGACAGTTTATGGTAAGTGATTTATTTTAACAGGGGGTTTTATTTTTCATTGTGCAGAGGTTATTATTAATATTATTTTTAATTATTGCTGCTATTGTTGCTCTTGTTATTTTTATAATTATTATTGACATTATTATTATTATTGTCTTTGTTATTAAATTTAATATTGTTATCATTATCATCAGAACGATAAAAATTTTGAATAACAATGACAGATAAATCAAATAATATTGTATTAACCCTTCCCAAAGTGAGAAAACAGCTGGAAGTAAATCCAACAGGAGATGGGGGCTGTTTATTTGACATTATTATTATTATTGTCTTTGTTATTAAATTTAATATTGTTATCATTATCATCAGAAACATAAAATTTTGAATAATGACAGATAAATCAAATAATATTGTATTAACCTCTTCCCAAAGTGAGAAAACAGCTGGAAGTAAATCCAATACCACAGGAGATGGGGGCTGTTTATTTGGGTCTCTTTTTGCATCAGCTTTTTGGAATAAATACGGGTGGGGAGTGCTACCAAGAGGCAATCAAGTACTGAGGCGATTAGTTGTTTTACACATAAGAAAAAATAAAACACGGTTTATATCTTATTTACCACGGAACATGAAAGAAATGACAATGATTGTTATGAGCGCTCTCTAATTGCTTTAGAAAAGGGCGAACTTTGGGTGGAGAAGAGACAATAGTAGCTGTCTCAGAATTATTTCATACTGAAGTAGTTGTGGTGCAAAATTCGACGATTTTACGGTTTGGAAAATGCACAAGAAATGAAAAATAATGAATGCTGGATTTACTATCACGAACATGGCCGTTTTGACGCAGGAGACAAGAACAAAATCATTACGATAGCATAACCGAATGCTACAATATAGAAGGTGATAAAACGTATGCTCATACAAGGTCCTGAAACAAGAGTGGCGGACAGTAGTAAATCCATTAGAACTGATAGGGGCGAAAAACATTCTCGTCTTTTTCCAAGAAACTCCTCATGCCCTCTTTTTGGTCATAAGACACCACCAGAGTTGACTCATGCTCCTTTGGGTCTTGAGCAAAAAGTACTGAGTACGAGTGTGAGTTATTCTGACCGCAACTCTGAAGGCATTTCTGCTGATGCTTACTGGTGGAGTTTACTGAATGGACATGTCAACTTGGCGTCTAATCACGGCAGCGAGCAGTATCCTGAATAAAACGATTCTGGTGACAAACATGAATGGAGTCAGAATGTTGGAAATAGCACCTTCGTCATCGAGGACTACACTTTCACAGTGTCTTAGGATATGCTACGAGGAAGCGAGTGGCCAAATAGGGAGCATAGTGCGTACCGGGAAGAGATTCATAAATCAAGAGGTAAATATGAATGAGAAGGATCCAAGACCGATCCAGAGTCAGAAAGATATGGGGCAATCTACGGGCGTTTCGGAGAGAGACAACATTTTTAAGATGGCATCATGGAATGTTCGAGGATGTTGCAGAATTGACAAACGAAATGCTATTGATAAAAAACTGTCAGAGCATAATATTCATATAGCTTTACTGCAAGAAGTAAACACGGATTGCAGTTCAATTGTGACGGATAACTTCCGGTGGAATATTTTGAAGGCAGTGGGTAACAAACAGAGAGGCTTAGCAGTCCTGACAAGAAGATATGGAGGTGTTTATGTGCGGTGTGTCGACAGAATATCTAACAACATAATGAAAGTGGAAGTATCAATTGGGTCAGGGCAAAATCGGAAAGTATGCACGCTGATAAACGTACACGCGCCGAATAATGGAATTTCCAATTTTTTGCGGAACTTGGACATGTTTTACTATCTTGTGGAAATAAAAAAGACGTACTCATATGTGGCGACTTCAATTCTCAGCTAGGTATTACGGATTTATGTCAAGATGAAAGCGAACTTATTGGAAAGTTTGTAGGACACGATAGGGCTAACGATAATGGAGTACAAATGAAATTTTTCATGCGTACTCATAGACTAGTAGCCAGAAATACTATGGCACATACCTCTGTGCAGAAAACGTGGATTTCCCAAGGAAAATCGTCCCAAATAGACCATGTGTTAAGTGATGTTAAATCAAAATTATTCATAAAGAAAATTCGAGGATACATTATTGATGACGTTCAAACTGATCATAAGTTGGTAACGTTTGGAATTCAAATCAGAGGCAAATCGTCAATAAGCAACAACAACTACAAAGGTAGTAGGTATCGAACAAACGCCATCGCGAATTCTTCAATAAATTGGGATGTATCACTACTGCAAGACGAAACCTTCAGGAACAAGTACCAAAATAGTCTTGCCAAAATATCGATCAACATGGAAGATTATGCATCATCGACTTCGGAACTGTGGGACAAGATGGTTAACAAATTAAAGAAAGCCGCAACTTCATCGATCAGCAAGACAGCAAAAATTCCAACTTCCCCAATCCGTCGTTCAGCTTTGGCTAAATTGAAGAAATGTATATTTTGGAGAAATAAATGCCCTATGAGCTCACGCAGATTAACGGACCTCTATGAAGCGCAACAGAAGTATACACAACTTTGCGAAGAAAAAAACGAAAAGGATGAAATGGAGTTCTTTAAAAACCTTAAAGAGTTTAAACCGATGGAAAGAGTCAAAAGGACCTATAAATACGTCAAAAAGTACAAGAAGAGGAAGATAATTGCAAAGAAAGTCTTGGATATTCCTTTGAATCAATTCATAGAACCAGAATCAATGGACTTACTTCCCAAAGAGCTTGAAACAGTAATTGGAGAAGATACATCTCTGGAGACTCCAGACACCTTCCCCATTGAGACAATTATCAAAAAATGTAAGAATGGTAAAGCCGCTGGGGAAGATGGGATACAGGTTGAGCTTCTAAAATATGCAGATGAATCGACGCTTGAAGAGTTCAAAAGACTACTTAAGAGAGTTTGGGAGGAGAACAGCATCCCTTCAGGGTGGCGGAAAACCCTAGTGGTACCCATACCTAAAAAGAAAAGCCCAAAGATGGCGAGCGATTTCAGAAAAATTGTGTTAGCTAGTACAGGCTACAAAATCTACGCTAGCTGGATTTTAGGCCACCTTATCGGATGTACAAGACCTATCGGATCTCATCAGGCAGGTTTCTTAAGCCAACGATCTACGGTAGATCACATTTTTGCAGCACGCCGTATTTTGGAAGAAAAATGGAATGCTGGTGACGACATAATAGTGATGGCTTTAGACATCCACAAAGCATTTGATAATATCAGCCTGACAGCACTACCAGACGTTCTAGTGGGCAAAGGAGCATCAAAAGGTCTAGCCAACAGAATAACGCAATGTATCAACATGGAGGAACAACAGGTCCTCTGGAAAGGTCAAAAAACAGCTCCAAAGCAACGAACAAGAGGGGTGAAACAAGGATGCCCCTCTCTCCATATATTTTTGATCTTATCATGGAAGAAGTTCTGATTACCGTCGAGGATGAACTGAATGGACTACTTAAACTCAACCAGTCTGGCAAACTCAAGTTTCCGATTATTCTTGTGTACGCGGATGACATTTTAATAATCGCAAAAACAGTAGAAGAATTAGATAGGCTTCTACCAGTGCTCCAAAATTACTTAGGAGAAGTGAACTTGAAATTGAATGAGCAAAAATGTCAAGTAATGATAAGATCACCTACGGGAATGTCTCCTCCAGAAATAACTATAGCTGGGCATGTCTACAAAACAACATCTTCGTTATTCTATCTTGGAATACCGATAACCGAGCGACTAGACCGGAATATAACCACTCGCAAGCGCTCACGGGATGCAATTATTGCCTCAAGGATCATTCTAGATTTTCTAAAGGAAAGGAGACCACCAGTCAAGATAGGCACGGTTCTGTATGAGACGGTTATTGCTCCCACTATGATATACGGCACGCAAGCCACAGTACTAACTAAAAAATCAAGAAAGTCCCTAAGGAGGTACCAAAATCAAATATACGGACAGATTAAGGCGTTATGTCAACCCGACATAGGTACTAACTCTAATTGCGAACCTAAATCAATTACCAAATGGATCAAAACGCTACAGTTGAGATACTGGGGTCACGTAGTTCGAAGACCGGATAATCACCTCTTAAAATTGGCGGCTGAATACAGGTTGCCTTACAAAAAACGCGGTAGACCTGCTTTCACATGGTGGGACACCATAGCCCAGAACATGTGGAGATTTGAAAACATGTCGGCGGATGATTGGTATGATATCGTTGACAATAGGGAAGAACTTGAAAAGACAATCCAAGAGCTACATAAATTACCTGAATCAGGATCAGATGATGAGTAAGAATTTAAGCAGAATAAGATGAAATTAGGCTGAGGCAGTGAACTGTCAGCACTTATAGTAGTGCAAACCAATACTAAAGTCAAACAAGCGTGAAGACAATATTACATTCTAGATGTTTTATTTCCAAATTCGTGATAATTAGTTATCGCCGCATATTAGTTTGTTCATAATGTTCGTCGTTTGGTCAAGAGATACAGGTTTCTGTCAATGTTAATGGTTATGTTCGAGGAGTCTTGCCAAACACCGAATCTGTCATCTGACATCTGTCACTGTCAATGGTGATTTGCACTGAAGCGCCCGCTTTTCTCATTCACATAATTAATTAATCTCATACAATTGCGATCACTATATAAACTCTCTTCCATTTTTTTAATCTTTATAAAATAAATGAAATAAATTGTGGAATTTATGCAGGCGATATGTTATCTTGAGTTTAGGAATGTCTTTATCTGGTCTGTTTTCGATCACTGGACCGTATGAGTGGGGGAGTGTACTTTACTTTCAGCCATGCATTTCTTATGGGTGAAGGTGGGGTGTGCTCTTTTATTCATGCGGCCCACTGTATCGTGACTGAGAGTGAGCTTCCGTATCGTTGAACCATTAGGCGTTCTGAGTCTCAACTAGGTAAAAACGGATGAAGGTTTATGATGTTATGACTGCTATATCCATTCAAAAGCCGTGCTCGGGACGGCCCGTTTAGGAATGTGTTGGCATTCAATATGGATTCAGGATCCGGGAGGAACCCCATTCACACTCATAGGGTCGTGGGACCCTGATCACTGAAATCGATCCTTTTAGAAGAGAATTCTAATTTTCCGCGATTTTATTGTCTAATACTGCATATTTGGAGCAACCAATAAACATCTATATCTTACTATACCTATTAATTAACTATGTTGAAGTTTATAATCATTCCCAAAACTAATCTTAACATAACGTTGATAACTAGATACCATTAAGATTCTATTTCAGATAAACCCCCCATAGCCTGCTTCTGTTCCTGTTGACCATAGACGAAGGAGATACTTTTCTCTACAAAAGCTAATGAATTCGTATATTGCTAAAGCAACCTGAGATGTCATCAAAATCCTTATTGTTTTTTCTTTTCTTTTCTTCCAGACAGTACAAAGCTCTGATGCTCGACTAATGATGAACTACTGCTCAAGTCTAATTTATATTCTTTCAATTTTCATTAACATTATTTATTTATTGTATATTACTTATTGTTACTTATTTTCTGCTTCCTGTTATTTTATCACCAAATGATAACTATTTGTATATTTTATTGGATATGAAAAGACGAGAAGGTTTTGTGCCTACGGGAGAAGAGATTACACAATTTTCACTCCCGCGGGCTTTCCTTCACCATATAAAAAATAAAATGAAATCGTAAAGCATATTCAGAGTCTCACAATAGTTTTATCTCAACGCCGAAACTCCCACGGACGAACCGTCATTTGAAACTGCTTTGATAATTTTTATTTGCAAACGTTGTTCATAATGTAATATTCAATTGAGGATATCATCCTACCGGTCAGAACAAATGGTATGTATATTCTTAACATCGGAACTATCAGGAAAACTTTCAGGAGCGACGGAGACCAACATTATTCTGTAAAGAAGATTCAACATAAGCGCTAATTTTGATGTGATTTTCGTACAATATGTTTAGGTAATGGATGGCGACAACCAACAGCGGATAAACTAATCACCAACTTAATTTCTTAAATATTCAAATAGGTAGATTGCCATACAGCTTGCTAAGCGTATCCTGAAACTTACCCTCTCAACTAACATAATTCCACATTTCCCGGGACACTTATGAGTGGTCGTGGAGTTCTCCGCATCTCTCTTAAGTAAGTGTCGGACTAACATTCCTTCCTTATTCCCACCAGTTGCAAGGACGTGGCCAGGACAGCTCTGGTCTGTTGGAAGGCGACACACCCTTTATCTAAGAGGTAGGGATTGCTCCCAAATCACTATCTAACAGCAACCGATGAAGGTGCGTCTCCCTCTTAACAACAGTTCAGAGCTTGTACCACCTACGATAATGTGCAACCTGGTTTATGCTATGCTATGCTATGCTAGAACCACCCTACAACAAGACGTCAGAGTGAAGAACCATTTTATATAGATAGAGACTGAACAACCGCGAGTGACAACACGTTACAAAGTAATAAAATTATTATTGAAGTATATTGTCTAACTATCGTTCCTTCCGGTGTTGAAACCCCTACAGATTGTTTAGTTAATACCTTACGTGGCCCAGCTTGTTAATGTTTTTTTTGTAGACAAAGATTAGAGTTTACTCAGTCGTGGTTTACGCTACAACTCAACTTCGGCATGAGTGCCTCTGCAATCCTCTGCACTCATGCTGAATTTGTACGCTAACGGACCATTGTGGTTCCAGTTATAGCGTAATGGCTGAGTAAACCTAGCAATGTTGGTCTCTGCTTTTAAACAATTTTTGGCTGATTTATAGTTCTTACATTTAATAGGGTCAGAATTGGACCAGCCTCCCCTACTTTTGATGGGTACACTACTTCACAAATAAAACTAGATTTGTAAACATGGTTATCATGAATTTATAAGGAATAAGTTTGATAACTTTAATGAAATGATTCCCACAGTTATTTTAAAGTGATGGAAAATGATGCTCATTCCATGAGTGTATGGGCAAAAAACTTGAAATTTTCAAAAAAATTAACTCAAAAACGGCTCGATGAACTTTTCTAATTTTTTGATATGTTATGTAAAAATGTTTGAATTTTCATAAAAAATATAAAAATAAATAGTCGTTGTGATCACGCATCAACACACTTGACCCGCTCGTCAAGTGCATGAAATTGCATTCCAAATTATGATGCCTGTGAACTTTCCTTGCACCCTTCCAAAGAACGCAGATCTGTGACACTAGGATATAGAAAATTAGCACGACCTATTCTTTCCCCCTATTTCAGCTGTCAGCGAGATACAAGATATGTAAAATATGTTAATTACTTACTCGGATACGGAAGTGTAGCATATGGGTTAAACCCTTGAGGCATCGGAGCTGGCACATATGTTGGATACGGTACATTTGGTGTTGCACCATAGGGTAGTGGCATCCCTTGTGGTTGCATTGGATATGGTGTGTGCGAAGAAGTAACCAGGGATGGAGCTGCTGATGATAAATCTAAAAGAGATAAACAAGCATCTATAGATATGTATATCTGTATATATCACAACAAAAATCTTGTAGTTAAATCTACCATTTTACCTGACTATGCCTATTTTCATAACTACCATGAAATTTCAGTCAAATTTACTACGTTTATGGTACAACCTTCAACTTTTGTAGTATATTTGACAGACCTCATATTGATATCTACCACACCATGGTTGATCTAATCGCAGGCATGGTAAAATCAAACACACGGTGAAAATTGATGGTGTTTGCGCTTACTGTAACCCTCGAAATGGTAGTTTCTACTGCTGTATTTTTTTTTGCTTGTATTTATATATTTTCACATACACTGAGGAAAATTCTATGGTTGTATCGACAATGATATCATGGTCAAGATGACTATTGCATATTGGAGGTAATCAAATACCAATGGATCCTTATCCCATTGACACCAAAGTTGGCAGTTGCAGGTTTATTGCAACTTCAAACATAAATTCATGGCGACGGAAAATATGCCCCAAAACCTATGAGTTTGCGGGCACACTTGGCACTGAAGCTGGAGCGCATTGTCAGCAGAAAATGTGCCTTAGCGACTTGAATCGATACCCGGGTTGGCACATCAACAACAAGTGATGCGTTAGCGGAACTGCACGCCGTGGGTAGGTTTCCAGTTGGACGGCAACCACGCAGCCATCATTTTTACCCAATACTTCATAGGAAAGCTATAGAAACCCGAGATGCGGCCATTCAGCAGCGATGCAGCAGAAGTGATCGTGGAGAACGACATCTCCACACATAACGTCGCCGGATACACGATCGACGTTCAATTCGTAGTGGCGCTCATCGTCACCATCATCATCTGGAGGTGGCGCAGGAACGCGCACCGCCCGAAGGACCTGGAAAGCGCGGCGCAGAGGCTGCGTCAGCAACAAAACTTGCAGGCATAATACGACGCGGTAGGGATCGCGTTGGTGTCCCCTTGCATCATCGTCATCGTCTGGCGGCGGTAAGAGAACACGCGCCGCTGGGAGAGAAGCGAGGAATGGTAAGAACATAAAACTAACTCTGAGTCAGGAAGTCTCTCGCGTCGGTTGAATTTTATATCACAGACCGTGGTAGAGTTAGTGCCCATGCGGGAGCGAGGTACTCATAGTTACGAGACAAATCATTTTTGGTGACCCCGACGTGATCAGCACCGGCTGAGCACTTCTATTTGCGCAGATAGAAATCAAGTGCAAATCCGTTCAATTCGACGCGAAAAGTGTAGTGAACTCACGCGTGTTGTGAGCATTACCCAAGAGAGCAAGAAAACGTCGTAAAAATCAATCCTACTGCCAACCGTAGGCAGCGGTGGTGGAAAGTAAATTGAATGTAGAACGTGCCCACCCGTGTGCGGTGAATCAGTCGGTTATAATTAATTGAACAAAACAAAGTTGTAAGCCCGTCTGTTTTAAGTGCAGTGACCCCATGCGGGGTGAACAGAGCGCAGATAAATAGACGAGTCCGAAGATTTAGCTCCAGAGCATTTGATACTAGTGGTGCACGGTAAAGTGTAGGATTTCTCAAAAGCCGCCCGTGCGGAGACGAGTGAAAAATCCGCGATTAGTGGACGGCGAGGATCACGACCAATCGTGCAACTTGGAGGTACAGTAAGTAGTGAAAACGGTAGATAACGGTAAGCACCAACAAAGTGCAGTACGTAGTGCAAAACAAAACAAAATGCCGCGAAATGAAGAAGAGGTGATGGAGTTGGTGGAAGCCACTAAAAATCAATTGTATGCATTGGAAAATAGCTTGAAAAACATAGCGAGCGACGCAAAGAAGCTAAAAGACCTGCCCACTCTTTGGTGCAGGTGAAAACAACAATCGAGATATTAGACGGCCTGTATGATCAGGCCTCTGGCGTCCTGCTAAAACTAGAAGGACTAGAAGGTCCTCGTACGCAACCTCGTAGGGAGCCCCTAATGACTATTTACCTCGGTGCTAATATAGCGTTGGCCGAAGGCACTGAGACCAGCTCCTCTAGGAAATCAGCCTAACGTTCTGCTGGATCAGACTATCCAGCAGCCCTCTGGTCGATCAGACCATCTACCGAGACTCGACTTACCACGATTTAATGGATCGCCAACCGAATGGCTCTCATTCATGAGCCGTTTTGAAAAGCGCATATCTGCGCTGAACGAAGATGCGGATAAGTTCGCTTTCTTATGCAAGTGCCTCGAGCACTTCGAACCCGCAAAAAAATCCATTGAAGCATTGTAAAATTCGGGAAGTTCCTTTGCCGACGCCTGGCAAAAGTTAGAAGCGCGTTTCTACAAGCACAGAATAGCCTTCGAAGGCTATTTCACAAAACTACTGCGGGTGAAGAACATGACGAACCCCAGTGCCAAGGGAATATTGGCACTAATTGACCCGGTGGACACCACAGTCCATGCCGCTCATCAAATTAATGGAGAGCGCAACCACGCATTGGATTGCGTCACAAACGGGTTAATTATCGCAACCGTCAAAGAGAGCTTGGATCTTCAACAAATATATACATGGATAGATTTCAAGGCCGAGTTGGCGAAGCGGGCAAACCAACTCGCCTGCCAAAATTTGGAAGATTCTTCTCGTAGGCCTCGCCCTCATAAGACTGCAGCAGTGATCACTGCTATCCCAAAGAAGGAGGCAGCTGCAAAGGCTCAAAGCCAGAAGGAACAACATAATTGCTTCGCTTGTGGCGGCAAGGGGCACAGCATTTTCTACGGTGTCCCTTTCAACAAGTTGTCCATCAAACAACGATGGGAGGCTGTTGCGGCAGCGAGGCGGTGCTAGAACTGTCTCTCGTGGGAACACCCTGCACCAAAGTGTCCCTCCAACGTCAATTGCAAAGAATGCGGTGCACGACACCACACTCTACTGCACCTATAGAGCACAGAGAAAGCTCTAGATCAAAAGCAGAGCATTACCGATGGATTCGTTACTCAGGCCACGGCTTCAACCAGCACTTCGAATCGACTACATAATAGTTACGTTCTCCTGGCTACCACAGCCATAAAAGTGAGGGGAGCGAACGCATGGTACCAAATTAGGTGCCTGCTAGACTCTGGCAGTCAGGTCGAAATCATAACCGAGGAACTTGCCTTATGAAGAGACATTATTGACCATAAATGGAATAAACGGAGGCATCACCGCACAACGAAAGATATCGACCTCGATATCATCCAGAGGTGGCAACTTCGCCACAATTATAGATATGATGGTGGTCCCTCGCTTCTTGGGGGACCAGCCTAGTATCACATTGCGCAAGCAGGACATAGAAGTCCCATCAGGTATTGAATTAGCAGACCCCGGATTTTATCGGAAGCAACCAGTGGAAATTTTACTCGGATCCCGAGTCTTCTTTCAAAGTATGGGACCTAGATCTATTAACCTCGCTAGCGGACCCATATTTCAGGAATCCGCGCTTGGATGGCTAGTTGGCGGATTAGCCTCTTTGTAAGCTCTCCGGCAGGCTACCGTAGCAATTGTCACAGCCAGCCCGAACGCAACAAAGTTGCCAATCGTCGAATCTACAACGGAGCAGTGTGAGAATCTAGAAGTTTTATTCAGGAAATTTTGGACGCTGAAAGAGGTGACTTCTGCGGAAGCGAAGGCCTGCGACACTGTGAATATTGGCGAGGAGCATTTTCGAAAAAATACAACTATAGGATCGGACGAAAAATTTGTAGTCCGCTTACCCCTAAAGCATGAGGCTCAGCTATTAGGCCATTCATTAGAGCAGGCTCGAAGACGCTTGCTATCACTAGAGAAACGCCTTATCCACCACCCTGAAACGTACAGGCAGTACAGAGAATTCCTTGCGGAATATCTTTCTATGAACCATATGGAAATTGTCCAAAATCCGCTATTACATTCCGCATTCATGCGTAGTCAAACCAGACTCCACATCAACGAATTTGCGGGTTGTATTCGATGCCAGTGCCAAAACGTCCAGCGGCATATCGCTGAACGACATTCAACATTGTGGTCCAGTGATACAGCGTGATTTATTCGATTTACTACTGGAGTTAAGATGCCACGATAAGGTAGTCACGGCCGACATTACGAAAATGTATCGGCAAATAAATATCCACGAAGAAGATTCGTGGTTACAGTGTATACTATTGTGGAACGCCCTACTGAAGAAATCCGTGCTTATCGATTGAAAACGGTTATTTATGGCGAAGCAGCATCTTCTTTTCTGGCCTGCCGAGCGTTTTATGAAGTTGGAGAAGAAATTCGACCTGAACAGCCAGAGATTGCCGACACCATTCAGCAATGCTTCTATGTAGACAACGTTATGATGGGGGGAGATTCCACAGAAAAGCTATTGAAAAGACGACAGGCTGTGGAATCAGCTCTGATGAGAAGAGGGCTCCCCCTACGCAAATGGGCATCCAATGATGTCAAGATTCGAGCTGAAATATCAGACGAAGAAAAGGAGATCCGACTCGGGGTACATGACTTCATAAAAACATTAGACGTAGCATGGTCGCCGAAGCGTGGCACATTTCAATGCATCGCGGAGGATTTGGCCTTCCCAAACTTTAACATGACCAAAAGACAACCTGCCTCAAAGATACTGCGGCTGTATGACCCGCTGGGCATTGTACAGTCAATAATCATCATTCTCCTCCAAGGGCGTTGGAAAATCAATCGGAAATGGGATGACAAAATCCCAGCAGAAACCCAGCATGAATGGCTACAACTCAAGAAAACACTACCGAAGCTGGCAAACTTGACAATACCGCGCCAGGAAATTCCAAGCAATCCGACGCACTTAGAGCTGCATGGGTGCTCGGATGCATCTATCCTGGCTTATGGTTGCGCAATTTATGCATACACGCAAAGAAATACAGAATATTAGAATCAAATATACAAGCGCTTTGATTTAAATAGATAATTTTGCTTGAATCAAAAAAATGTTGATTAGCTTTTAATACCATTCAGCGTTGTTTTAAAAATATATATTTTTGAATCAACAATATTTCCATTTGATTTGAAAAAAAAAATCATTTGAAAATAGTCGGATGGTTTGTGCATGTGTGTATCTCCATCACGCCATTTTTTAATCACGAAAACTGCAAAATGGACTCGTTGGAGGAAATGTTTATCGAAGAGCTAGATGTGGACGAATTCGAAACTACTGAGTTACTAAAATCGTTTCAGTTGTGCGATGCAGTGATTAGTACATTTCTAGGTATGTAAATTTATATTACATGTGTTCACAATTCTAAATTTTGGGCTTGTTTCAGCGAAACGCTATACAATCGAAACATTGAAAATCATCGAACGGAAGGAGGTGGAAGAGCTTATACAGCAGCCATTTTTGGCGGAAAGGACGAAATGCATCCATGGTATAAATGCATGGAGAATAAGTTTGGTAAGTAAACCATAAAAAATCATAAAAATCAAATCAGAAATCTTTTCTTTCATGATCCAGAATATCCCTCCGTTGGTTGATTTGGCAATTTCGCTTCCATGTACATCAGCTAGCCAACAACCGAGCCAACAAGACATTTCAAGAGCTGAGTGTACAGCAACTTATTTGCTAAAAACGTCAGCAAGAGGAAAGGCAATTCTAGCAAAATATCAAGAAAGCCAAAACAAACGTCTGACAAGATGCGAAAACCGAATCATAACACAAATCGTCGTGGACGAGTTTAAAGATCGATTTTCGAAATTGACTGCTGATGAATTGCAAGCCAGAGCAGTAGAGCTACGTTTTCTGTTTCCAAATGAACCACAGGTAAGTTTGGTTTATTTTACTTTTTCATCTTCCTATTTTCGAATCTGTCTGGCTTGGTTTCACAAAACGCATCTATACGAAGAGTACTCCATTTCAACATGCATGATAAGATGCTGCTTTGATCGAAGAGAGTGAACATTTCAAAAGGCTTATCCATTTTTGTAAACAAAACCTTTGAAGACCCGTTACTCACGAGGAGTCAGCTCCCCACGTAAATCAATGTAATTGTCTGGCAGACGAAACTTCTCCCTGCATAATGATGACAATGATTTGCATGAGCAGACTACGCTTCGTAAGTAATGGACCTTCTTAGGTTTTCGTAACATAAGTGAATATGCGCTTTTCAAATGTTACGCGAGAATTATTAACAACCATACATACTCTTAACAAAACGCTTGTTTACTTTCTACAGGAGAGTTGGTATCAACCTACATGGACGACGGATGACTCAGGACGAAGAGTGAAGCTGAGAAAACAGGCAAAAGGGACGCTACGTGATCGCAACATCTACTACAAAGAGGATAAACTGGGAAATATTCGAGAAACAAATCAAGCAGCCGCTGCTGCATCTGAAGGTGAATCTACAAGTGACGTTACCCAAAATGACTGTGAGTTTGATATCTGTCAGCTATATTTGTCTGTATGCTAATGAAAGTTTTCTTTAGTGACAGAATATCAACGGACCAAAAAATGGATAATCCATAATCAGGATGACTGGGACGAAGTTAAACAGAAGTGGAAGCAAACAACAAAACCAAGACTTCTCGAAGTGTTCAGTAATGAGCAACGAAACGCAGCTTCTATTTTGGCAGAATATCCTATTCTGAGACACCACCAAGCATATCAATTCATACAAATTGATTTTCAGCAGCGTTTTCCGGAAAAGGAAAAGCTTCTCTTTGACCGATGGGAATCATTCATGAACGAAGTCGTACCTATTTTTGAAGTTGAAGTAACGGATGCGGCTGGCAAAAGTTTACTCACTTGTCTGAAAGCAGATGGAATCTCAATTGGTAAATTAAAATACAAGCTCAATATTAACCTATTGAGCACTAATACTTATTTATTTTTGTAGATGGACGTGGACTCATAACCATCTGGTTATTGAATCACATTTTCCCAAGCCCTGTACTTAGAATTCCGGGGAAGCAACGTTGGAAACCGTCTATGATTGAATCTCGAGAGAGCGTCGCAGTTTTGATTAAGGATTTGGCAGAGCTCCAAATTACGCTAGCCAAAATATTCAAAACAGTTCACGCGAGAGATGTCGATCTAGCTCCATTCATTGTGGTTCACGGGGTAGATCCGAAAAACCCTACATCATTTTCGGTATGGAACAACGTTGTTTCATACAAGCTACCTAGCTTGCAGAAAGCACTTGATGTGTGCTTGAAAATCTGCAAATCATACGGTATTGCATTCCCACGGCAGTCGTCATCAGCTTGGAATTTTTTGGCGAATCTGTTATTCGATTTTGAGATTCCCAGTGAACAAACTAATCTAGTGGCTTTGTGTATTTCGCTGCGTAACAATCTCCAACAGCAGCAAGAACAATGCTCCGATGTGTAGCACGACGGTGTGCTTGGAAATCGCAATCGATCCATCGCTTACAGGACCATATAAACAAATTTCACGGAAATCTGGACGTATATGAATGCAACATAGGTGATTGCACTAGAAAATATAGTGTCAAATCTTCATTTTATCGGCACATGAACAAACATCTTAACGAAACCAACAAACAAATTGAGAGCGCAGCACAACAGCATAGCAACGAACTTTCTGCTGCACATGCCGAAACAACCACACCAAAATACAACACAGAACAGAAAATTATGGAGGATAATCCATTACCTGATGAGAGAGGCCACTGTTCTACTTTTAAAACTGATCTAAATTTGATGATCAAGAAAATGAAGAATGCGTCAATTAATTTTAACCTTAAATATTTAAGTGCAAATACCCTTCCGAGGAAAGTTATTTTTGATATAAAACAAGACATTCAAAACATGTTCTTAAATCCACTCAGTCACATAGTTGAATTATTGGAGTCTTCAGGATTTATAACTGCAGAAGGAAAAATAATGCTTGATGAAATAATAGGAAGTTCAAACAACAATGAAACTGAATATAAATTTGTTGAACAGTTGAAGGGTAATGATTTATATGCAGAACCGAGAGAATTCATACTAAGTAATGAATTATGTCCGAGTATCGTTCAAACCGAGCAACAAATGAGTAACGACCCTATAACAGGTAACAAGTGTAGTCAACTTTTCAGCCCTCAAATTAATTAAGTAATAAACTTCTTTTTCTAGCTATCCTAATGCCTTTACGTTTTCAACTACGGAAGTACGTCGAATCAGAAGGTGTGATGGATAATATATTGAAGAGCTTAATCCCTTCAAGTGATGGATGCATCAGAACCATGGTTGACGGTAATCTCTGGAGGCAGCGAACAATGTACTCTAACTCTAAGTTGATAGTGCCATTGAATCTGTTTTTTGACGATTTCACAACTGGTGATACCGTTTCATCACACGCGGCAAAAACTTCTATTGGTGGTATCTATTACTATGTTCCCTGTTTACCTGCGCACATGTTGACAAAGCTTTCGAACATTCATGTAGCTGGTTTTATATTGTCAGAGGATAAGAAAGAGTTCGATAATAATTATCTTTTCCTTAATCTAGTTGACATTCTAATTGAATTGGAGACAAAAGGATTGGAGATTACCTATAAAGAAGAGAAAATGGTTGTTTATTTTATGTTAGGTTTCATTACTGGTGTTAATTTAGGACTTTCCAGTATCTTAGATCTAGTTGAATCTGTTCGTGCAAACTATTACTGCCGTTTATGTAAGAGAAACCGACTTCAGAGAGAAAATGATACTGTTGAACACTCTGAAACATTTAGAACTATAAAAAGTTATGATGAGGATTTAAGCTTAGATGACGTATCGCTTACTGGTGTAAGAAAAGAAAGCATTTTTAATGAGATTCCTTCCTTCCACGTGACATTCAACGTTTACTTTGATTTGATGCACGACTTGTGGGAGGGTGTATGTGTTTACGGATTAGGGCATTATTTGGACGTCAAAAAACTATTCTCATTAGACGAATTGAATTTTAGAAAAAATACATTCGCGTTCGGACATTTAAATTCCTCGAATATTCCAGGCAATATTAAGGACATAAATATCTCTAAAAGTAAAATCAAAATGACTGCAAGTGAAATTAAAACGCTAATCAACTTCCTTCCACTTAACATAGGAATGTTGGTACCAGAAGAAGACGAGGTTTGGAAACATTTCTGTATTTTGCTTCAAATCTGTCACATTCTTATGCTACGTGAAATCCTTATGGAGTATTTGGAAATCTTGAAAAAACTAGTAGAACAGCATCACATACAATATTTAACCTTGTTTAATGACACGCTTAAGCCAAAGCATCATAACTTACTGCATTATGCTACATTTATTATGCAATCGGGAGCTCCGCGATATCAATGGGCTATGCGAGGAGAAGCAAAACATCGAGATTCCAAACAGTATAGTAGAGCAACTAACAATAAGAGAAATTTGTGTAAATCTCTAGCAATTAAGGCGGGGTTTAAATTTTCATTCAACGTGTTGAATGATAGCTTTTGGAACCAGTAATAGATTTACGAGAATCTAAAATATTGCATACTACACTTTGTGAAGAGTATAAACAGCTCTTATGTGTTCACGGAACGATCAGTTATGATTCTATACGATATATTGACAGATTTAAAAAGGAAGGGATGTTTTTCATGAACAATGTGTATTTTTACATTAAGCAGCGCAACCTTATTAGCATTTATGAGTTAGAGAAAATAATTTTAGATAACGATGAGCAGCTCATTTTAATTTGTTTCAGAGTTCAGTCTCGTGGATTTAACGATCATTTACAATCATTTAATGTCTTCAAGACAAATGAGAGACAAATTATCACCAAGGTACAAATTCTGGAAATGTGTCCAATCAATCTACATAAAATAAATGAAAGCTTATTTTTTAGGTGCAGCAATTTTGTGCATTTAATAAATATTGTTTAAAAACAAAAATAAAACGTTGATCTTTACTAAAGTATCCTATAAAATAAAGAAATATAATGCAGACCTGAAATTGTATTATTGAAATCAACTAGACTTTTTATTAAACCAATCGAACTTTTATTTTGAGTCAAAGTGTTTTTGTTTTGATTTAAAAAAAAAAGGACTTAATTGAACTAAAAAATTATATATTTGATTCAAATAACGATATGCTAGATTCAAATAAAAATATTTTTGAATCTACATCCAGTCGTATGGAAACTCGATTGTTAAAACAAAAACATGTTTGCTTTGAAACAAATATCGTTTATATTTGATTCAAAGAAAATTGCAATTAGGCCCTGAGTCAAAAATATATTTCTTTGAATTCAAAGTGATTTATTTTTGAAAAAAATATCTATTTCTCTGCGTGTATTGCATAGATGATCAAAACAGAAAATCAATGAACTTATTGTGCGCAAAATCTCGAGTAGCGCCAATGAAGGACGTCACTCTACCCTGCAAGGAGCTTTTAGGAGCAAAGCTGTTAGCAAAACTAATGACAAAAGTGATCAAAATTATACCTGACTGCATACATGAAACCTACTACTGGTGCGATTTGCAAGTGGTGTTGGCCTGGATCCATTCTAGCAGCACCACGCCGAAGTATACGTTCGCAATCGAATCAATGTGATCCAGTTTCTTACAAATCAAGCGGACTAGCGCTACATCCCAACGGACCAAAATCCGGCGGATATAGTATCAAGAGGAATTTCCGTGAGGAAACTACTGACAACAAAACGAGAATTGTGGATGCATGCCACAGACTACGTACTACAGAACAGGCAGCATATCAACACATGCGCAGCCTTTTCCGCAACAGTGACCGATTCATATGTTGACCCGGAAAATGTAATCAATGAAGTGGAGGATTTAGTGGCAAGTTACCCTCACCATAACTCGTTCCGACGCACGCAAAGGCATTTTGCCTTAATTCATCGAACTTATCACAACTTCATGGCCAAATCGGCGTCGATCAAGGGCCGTGGGATTGCTAAAGAGCAACACTTCGGGCCCTTAACAGTCAACGAATTGGAGGCTGGCGAGCAACTAATCATCAAGCATCTCCAGCGGATCAGCTATCACAAGGAATTCGCTCACCTGGAAGGCAAAGGGTTCCCTACCTCGAAGGCAAAGGAGTCCCTACCAAAAATCATCGACATCATCGAAGATGGACTCATTCGCATAGTCGGCAGGCTTAGCTTGGCTGACTTGCCCAAGCATCAATGACGACCGGGGTTGATCCCTCGAGAACGCTTCTTCGCAAAGGTTATTCTGAATCACATTCATCAAAGAAATTTCAATGCCGGAATGTAGACAATTATTGCGGATTTTCAGCAATATTGGAAGCGGAATCTTCAAAAAACGGTCGTCCACAAATGTATCGTGTGCGCACGAGCCCGACCACGCAAACTCCAACAGAAAATGGGTCAGTTACCAGGTCGCATGGTGAATCCATCCCCAACATTCACTCACACCGGAGTAGACCTGTGCACCCGTTCCAGATATTACCGAGCCCACGGGCTAAGACGAGGATGACGGTGTACGTATGCATCTTCATCTGCTTCTCTTCGAAGGCGGTACACCTTGGTGGAAAATCAATCCACGGATGCGTTCATTGCTGCCTTGATGAGGTTCACCTCGCTGCGTGGCAGACCAGAGGTAATCTACGCGGACAATGGCCGAAACCTTATTGAAGCAAGTAGGGAACTTGCAGAACTGAAGAAAATCTACAGCAACGAGTTATTTCAAAATGAACTAGTCAGAATAGCAGCTGACAGGGGAATAAACTTCTCCTTTCATCCCTCCCAGAAGCCCAAATTTTGGAGGGCTCTGGGAAGCCAACATCAAAGTCGCAAAGCGTTTGTTCACAGCAGCAGCCCGTGGGGCATTCACAAGCAGTATTAAAAAACTTTGTTCAGCAAAAATGTGCGCTATAACGTTTTCTATATTTTGTTTGCAGATTAATTAATCATAAAATAAGAAACAAAAAAGGTATAATAAAAAAAAACTCGCTTTTTAAATACACCCTGATATAAAGCAGAGAAATAGCTCTATCATGGTCGAATTAAGAGATAGAAAAAAACATCTCTTGGGCAAAGTTGCTTGAAATTATATTTCCTACAGACTTGCTTCTGACATCACCCTTCCATTTTGTTTCGTTCAAAAGTTAGCAACAGCGCCGCCCAAGCGGTAAAGTTTGGAACTACCAAATTGTCACCACAAAATGGACAACTTGTTCAGATAGAACTTTGTAGTGGACACCATGATTCGGAAACGTAACCCTTAGGAGTTATTAATTTCGCGGTGAGAAAAGGCTTTTCCGATCACTGTGTGGCGGCGGCAAGAGAACACGCGCCGCTGGGAGAGAAGCGAGGAATGACAAGAACATAAAACTAACTCTGTATCAAAATGGAAAATCTAAGTTAGTCTGAGTCAGAAAGTCACTCGCGTCGGTTGAATTTTATATCACAGTCCGTGGTAGAGTTAGTGCCCTTGCGGGAGCGGGGTACTCATAGTTACGAGACAAATCATATATAATGGTTACAATAACCATAAAAATGGTTGAATTGCCCACGGTAATATCATTCTTGACTCTGGTCATGGTAATAAGGACTATTCCGACCTTATAGTAAATGTTGAATCGACTATTTTTGAAGGTTGTTGTGACCATGAGCATAGTCAGTTGAAAATCACTACACTGTCATAGTCATCCTAACCCCTAATAATGGTAAAATTGACCATCAAATTTTTTTCAGAGTGTTTAACCATATGTGACCAGTTGAACTTAGAAATAAAAAATCCTTATAAGGATTACAACATTGAAATAGAAAATAATATAAAGTTAGGCCCAAACACTTTTTTTCAATTTCGTTAAGACCAAACAACAGTAGAATAATGTTCCATCAAAAATGCAATTACACAGTAAAACAGGCAAAACCGCTAACGAAATAAGTGTAACATGTACATCACACATGTTATAAAATCCTTTCAGTTCGTCCCAAAAAGGCCACACCAGTGGAATCCATTTCTAAGAAATATTTGTTCCCATGCCATCGAACTGCCTATGCAATAAAATGTAAATGAGTGCATAAGCATGGTCGATGACTTCCAACAGTTCCCGACAATTCTGACAAGACACAAATGTGTCGTACTCATATTTCACGGTCGACAACCGAACTTGGCGATTCGTTGCCAAGCGAGCTTGCGGCCGGGAGCCTTCTCCACATTCTTTCATTTTTACTCTCTTCTCTCAAAATTAATATCGACCACTGATTGGTGATCGAGTAAATAGCAAAGATACATAACTGATTCCCACTACCTCCTTAAGCTAAGCAGGGTAGTTTAAAATCGATTGAATAAAGATTCTTATCCAGCGTACGGAGTATGGACGTGTTTTATCGCGGTGCATGTTGATGACAGCCATCAGAGAGAAGAACTAGTAACAAACTATAACACAGTACAATTACCTGGCTGACCGTAGAACAGAGCCTGTAAAGTTAAAGTGAACTTTAAGTGAAGTGAGGTGAAACGATGGGCAAACAGCAGTCAAAATCCGAAGTAGTACACAACGCTGACCCACAAATAAAGATAACCAATACCCAAGAATACCATACAGAGGTATTGGACCGTCACGAAATATTGATATGGTGCATCCTAAGTGTGACAGTGCTACAGTTGTTGATCACACTGTACAAGCTCAATAAAAAACGGGAGCACAAACGGGCATTAAAGCTCGCGAAAAGTTTAAACGATTTAAACGCCGTCTAGAAAAATCTTGAATACGGCATATCGTGTGTGAGTATCGTGTGTAACTATCGTGAAATTGAACGGCGCACCAACAGGCATATCGTGTGTGAGTATCGTGTGTAACTATCGTGAAATTAAACGGCGTACCAACAGGCGTATCGTGTGTAACTATCGTGAAATTGAACGGCGCACCAACAGCAGAATAGCAGGAGTAATTGCTCGGATAGGGCGATACACAATCATAGCAGCGAGTCACAGGTTGATCCAGTTACCCGGAATGCGTGTAAGGTGTTTGAGGAGAGCGCCTCCATCTGGTATGCGGAAAATGGTTAAGGAAAATTCAACAATTCAAAATTCATAAGGTGTTGGAGGAGAGCGCCTCCACCTAGAACGTATGGGCATGGAAGCCGATGCTGTTCGCCAGTAGAGGCCAGGATCGTGAGTAATTTTTTATATAATTCATTTAAGAAATTTTCGGTGTTTTTACAAATTGTCATGAACGGCAAATATAACTTAATGTTATAATTAATGTTATCAGAATTAAATTCGGAATACTAAATGTTACGAATACCATAAATACTGCGTAAAAACTTCAATTTAAAATTTAAAGATTTCTGCCTAAAATTTGAAAGTAAATCATTTTTATGGAAATCGAACGTGTAAAATTAGAAATCGATTTTTATAGCGCAAAATTAAACAATATCTTATCAAATTTTAATAAATCGCCAAGCAGAATTTATACGAGAATATTCTTACACAGGCAAAAAGAAAAATCCAAAAAACTTTATTAAAGCTAAAGAAATTCTCGTTCTAAATGAAACTAAACTTGCTTCTACAGAAATAACGTTTTATATAAAGGGTCTGCGACAAAAATTTGACAGTATCATACTACACGTCGATCAAAAGCTTGAACACGCAAAGGATCTATCAATTAATTTTAAAAGTATTGCTCTTTTAGTAGTATATAAAGTTAAAATATAAGGCTATTTTAAAACAAAACAAAATGACTAGTATAGCGGAATTAATAAAAATCGTATCGTCACTGGTCCCATAGTATGATGGGTCAGTAGACAAGTTACCATCGGTACTATCTGCTCTGGCTGCACTAAATGCTCTGATTACAGACGCAAATAGAGAAGCAGCAATTCAAGTGGTGTAAAGTTCACACGAATTAGACTAGAGCTAGAAGAGTACACATTCGATATAGAGTACGTGAAAGGCAAAGAAAATGTCGGCGCCGATGCTCTTTCACGAATTTTTGTTGACTCTGACGAACTCAAGAATATCTCATGTTTACCAGTTCAAACGAGAAACATGACCAACAACAAAATACCCAACATAATGATAACAAAAATACCGATCCACTTGTCACTGAGATTGATTACCTCAGAGCATATGAATCAGTCAATAACTTACATGCATAAAGTTATCTTTGATTTGAACGACAGCATGTTATGTATACGATTACTAACAAAGAACCTGAAAAGAACAGTTGCTCAAGCGCAAATATTCTATAACGGTAACAACATTGATTTAAAACAAAGTCTGCAGACACTAGAAGATATAGCAAATAAAATGAATATCAAAACGCTAGCTATGAAAATGAACGATAAAATCTTAACTCTAATTCCTCGAGAAGTATTCAAAAAAGCATGCAACGAAAATTTAAAGTGCACGACAATTATACCATATGTGCCAGCACAAATAAATAATGATGAAGAATCTATACAAAAAATAATCTCTGAAAACCATGACACACCTACGGGAGGTCATACTCGTAGATTATTACAACGACTAAGACCAAAATATTACTGGACAAACATGACACGCACTATCGCAGAATATATAAAACAATGTGATAAGTGCATAAAAAATAAACACCGGATTAAGACAAAAGAACAATTTATAGAAACAACTACTCTGATAAAGTGTTTTGAATTAGTCTCAATTTACACCATCGCACCATCAACAAAATCAAAACAGATACGCATTAACCATACAGTGCTATCTGTTCTAGTATGTAGTTATCGCACCAATCCCAGATAAAAACGCACAAACTTTAGCTAAAGCTTTTGTCGAAAATTTAATTCTTGTATATGGATGTCCGATAACTATAAAATCAGACCTTTCATTTCATTTTTCATTTTGTGATGTACAAGGGGGTCGAGGGCCAGGTCACCGATGCGAAATTTCACATCGTCCATAATACATCAGGGAAGGGAAGGGGAGTGAGCATCACAGCATCTTTAACCCATGGGGGTCAATTAAGTTCTGCGTGGTTTGTGGTAAACCGGCTGCTCAGGGATTATGGGAAGGTAAAAGGTTTGGGCAGGTTTTTTTCTGCAAAAAGTTGTATATCGTTGAACATTTGCCTAATTTGCTTGGCCTCTCGTCATATGGGGTTTCGTTCGTCACATAGCTAGCGAAAAAGATAATACAATAAAACAGAAATAAAACAGAGATTACGATTAATATATTGTAAGTGATAGGTTCCAGAATACTTCTAAGAACTGGCAGCAGTTGCGAATGAGTTTCTGAAAAATAGGAACTTCAGAGACCATTTATCTAACAGAGCCCAAAAGAGACCAAACGCGTAGAAAAAAGTACAATTCAATCAATAACATTTCATTTAAAATCAACTATACTTTTGCATTGATTTTTCGATAACCCATGTGCATGATTTTTTTTTTATCCCCATAGGATTGCAATGATCGGGGTTGGTTTTTGAAAACTCTCAAGTGATTATGCCGGAAGGATTAGTCTATGTGACCAAATAAACACCGGGCTTTCGAAATCAGCTCACATAATCTTCTTGAAAATTTTTGGGATTCAGTATCAGTGTGTACGCGTTTTGTTGTCCAGGTATTTGTTTTAAAGTCCGTGTTTTTGTACTTTATCTGTGTCATTACGTTGTTAGTGATATTCGTGTCAGTGCAGTTTTTGGTCTGCGCAATTTCATATAGTACAGGTGTGATAATGTAATAGCTATCTCCCATATTCTTCGCTCCCAAATGGAACAAAGTATTTGACGTTACACTCATCGGGAAAATAAGCTGCTCTGTTTGACATGGGTATTTGTGGGCGGTCTTTTAATATATAGTTATGTTTGTATGTATGATGTGTATGTAGTTTTGGAAATGTTAACTGATTTACTTACCCACACTGTAGTTATTACTTTTGATTTGTTGGGAACATACCGCCTTAGATGATACTCGCATGCATGTGCTTCGTCCACGTAGGTCTTTCTTGCTCGGCTACTTGGTCTTGTTCCAACCATAGGCCAAGATGCCTGCCTGTCCATTTTGCGTCGCCATGAGACTCGGATTTGCATCAGGCTCCAAGCCTCGCCATGCTGATCCTTCTTGCATAATTTCTTTTTTCGTTCTAGAAGTATACAAAAATATTCGCTCCTCTGCCAACAACAGCCAGACCAAATGTAGAATCTGTGTGGTGATGCTTTCCAGAAAATTGCAGACCCATATTAAAACTCAGTTATAATAAAAGTAGACGATTCTTTGAGTGGTAGTAATATTATTGAAATTATACAAATTCTATATTGTATGAAAATAAGGAAAGTTGTCAAATTAAAAGTAAAAATGCTACTACTAGTGGGTTTAAATGCACTTCTGGTCCACATCACCCCTGGAAACACTGGTTTGCATCTTTCCCGTTTGGGTAAAGATCCAGTCCAAGCCCTGGGACCTGGTAGTTTTCAATCTACCACAAGGTTTTTCCAATGCCCAGGGAACTATAAAATCAGACCTCGGAACAGAATTCAAGAATGAACTGTTCAAAACTATTTGCGAATTTCTCTCAATCAAACAAAAATTCTCAACATCATATCACCCAGAAACCATTGGTAGTCTTGAAAGGAATCATCGCGTTCTTAATGAATATCTAAGACATTTCATTAACGAACAACATGATGACTGGGATACCTGGCTGCAATATTACACTTTCTGCTACAATACAACCACTCATTCAGACAATAATTCTAGCCCCTTTGAATAAGTCTTCGGTAGAATAGCTAACATGCCAAGCTCCATCGAAAATATCATATCCATAGACCCACAATATAATTACGATTCATATTTAACAGAGTTGAAATACAAAATTCAAGTAACTGCACTAAAAGCAAAAAGATTATTAGAAAGAAGCAAAACGGCTAGACTAAGAAATCATTCTCAAAACACGAACCCTATAGATGTTAAGCTACACGATAAAGTCTATCTGAAAAAAGAGAATAGGAAGAAATCCTAACGTTACCATTAAAAATTGTTTAACAAATGAAAATCAAATAGTACATAAAAATCGAATAATTTTATGTTGATAATAAGCTAAGGTTAACAAATATTTCTCATTTTAACTTTCGTTGTCACTAAATAACTAGTATTAATCATCAAATAGTACACAAAATATTGCAAATGATTTCACTAAATAAAATCATTCTATTTTGAAAGTGAAGGAATATGTACCTAACCTATATAGTAACTACTGATAATAAATAATTAAGAAATTTGTGAGAGGTTGTCGGAATCAGATTAACATCCTTTCAGAACTATTAATATTCAGTGCACTATTTTTCCTTAGCGGGATGGTGTAACATGTGTACATACAGTATCACACATGTTATAAAATCCTTTCAGTTCGTCCCAAAAAGGCCACACCAGTGGAATCCATTTCTAAGAAATATTTGTTCCCATGCCATCGAACTGCCTATGCAATAAAATGTAAATGAGTGCATAAGCATGGTCGATGACTTCCAACAGTTCCCAACAATTCTGACAAGACACAAATGTGTCGTACTCATATTTCACGGTCGACAACCGAACTTGGCGATTCGTTGCCAAGCGAGCTTGCGGCCGAGAGCCTTCTCCACATTCTTTCATGTTTACTCTCTTCTCTCAAAATTAATATCGACCATTGATTGGTGATCGAATAATTAGCAAAGATACATAACTGATTCCCACTACCTCCTTAAGCTAAGCAGGGTAGTTTAAAATCGATTGAATAAAGATTCTTATCCAGCGTACAGTTGAGTATGGACGTGTTTTATCACGGTGCATGTTGGTGACAGCCATCAGAGAGAAGAACTAGTAACAAACTATAACACAATTACATATGCAAATTATTCGCAGATTTCTTCCAGGATGTTTACACTACTCATGACGACAATGATTAGACAAGTTAATAACATATCACTTAACGAAATTCTACTTTCAATGGATGAATGAATTTATGTTGAAGCGTTGCATACTGACTTTTGTAAAGCGTTAGATAGAGTTGATATTCCTATATTACTGTTTGAGTTATCGAGGCTAGGTTTCAATCAGAGATTACTATAGACTGTTCCAGAAAGTATAAGCACACTTTCAAAATAACAAAAAAGTCATGTTTTTTTAGTTTTAATAATTTTATTTGGCAAATCATATTTGTATTTGTGTTTTATATGATATTTTACTCTCGTTTAATCAAAATATTTAATCATAGCCAAGACTCCTAACTTTTCCTCAAACATGACCCATTAGCTTCTGCTCCCACCATTTTGACCACTTTTGGCCAATCTTTTTTGAAGCTTTGCTTTGGTTAAAGCCCAAAAAGTCTCGATTGGCCGTGCCTCCGGGGAATTCATGTCTATCGGCACGAAACATACATTTTGACTTTTGTACAATTCTAAAGTGACCTTTGCGTAATGACATGACGCCAAATCAGGCCAAAACACTACTTGACCTTCGTGCTGCCAGATCATCGGCAATAATCGCTTCTGGAGACATTCCTTAACGTATTTCTGAGTGTTCATCGTCTCCGTTGTGATGTACGGACTAGATGTTTTATTACACTCGCATATTGCCTGCCAAACCATAACTTTCTTACCGTTTTTTTCGGTAAAAATTGCCTTCTCCGTTTTGGGAAAGTCTTTGTCTTCGCTTACAGTATAGAATTGTGGTCCGGGAAGCGTTTTGTAATCTAGTTTCACATACGTTTCATCGTCCATTATTATACACCCAGAATTTCTACAAAATAACGAATCGAAGAGTTTGCAGGCCCGTGGTTTCACGGGCGTTGCCAGTTTTGGGTTCCTTTTGGGTTTTTTCTGCTTCCGGTATGTTTTTAGCCCAAGTCTTTCTTTGGCACGCATGACGTTACTCGACGAGGCCCCTAGTTTTTTCGCAACATCCCAAACGGAAGTCGCTGAGTGTCTCGTACTATTAACTCGACTTGAGTCGAGTTATTAGTACGAGACACTGAAGGAGTCTGCACATTGTAGACGAAATACGCGTATCTGTCGAAGATAAGCAGAGGTAGTTTGAATTAAATGGAGAGTACTAATTTTTCTTCTTATTTCTAGTTACAGGCATTCCACTAAACAGCTCAAACCCTCTAGGATTCAATAATTCCATTTTTAAACCTGGCTGGTGCAGATTGCAGAACGCCAATCAGACGCAGACCACCTGTGCTCGCAAAAAAGTCCGTACTGTGCGTGTGAAATCGCTCTCGAAAGCGCCTGAAAAGTTTTCTCCAGGCTAGCAGAATTTGCGTACGTTGTGGAAGTGATATTTTCCGTCGCTAAAAAGTTTGGAAAAGTGGTGAAAAAATAGTTTTTTGCTTGGCTCTCAGCCTCTATTGGCAGTGAAGAAAAGTTTTCTTGCTGATTTTTTTTCGCTCAACCTCTCCCTCTCGCGCTGAGGTGATGGCGCTCTCTCTACGTCTGTCGGTTGTGTTTGCACTTTTTGGGAGATGCGCAGTGGTGTTGGTGTGAGTTTGGTGGATTGGATTTTTGCTTTTATTCGCCCACCTTGGATGCGATTCATCAAAACGTAAAGATAGAGAGGTACGTGGTTGTGTGTGTTGGCAGTTGTTTGCATCGCATCAGCGGTAACAACAACACAACGGTATTATGTAGCGCGACATCAGCGGCAGTAGCACCTCGTCACGCGTCGCGTTGTTCTGCGTCGCGGATTACTAGTGTGCGTGTGCAATTGGTTCCGGTGAGCTGAAAATAGAAGTGTATTGCGTGTCGCGGGATTGCGCCGTGCTCGCGATTCATTTAAAAAATGGCATACAATCAATTGCGCTGTTGTGTGTTGGTGATTCTTCCTCAAGCGAGCTTGTTACGTTAGTTTGTTTGAATAGTTTGTAACTTTACGATACCGAATTTTGTACAACTATAGCACGTAAGCAGAAAAATACGACATCCCCAACGTCGCCAACGGGCGATTCAAAACACCTCCTTTCAACCGGCACAATGAATGCTTGCTCGAAAAAAAGGCCTGTCGGAAAGCGACGATGTAAAAGTGGTGGAGCAAAATCGCTGCGCAGCAGCGCGTGAAAATCGAAAGCACACATACACATACAATCACCTCTGGTTCGGAAGCGACGAAAAGCAGACTCACTCCACGTTAAACCGCCGTTATGGCAACAGCCGCTGATCAAAGTTCCGCGAGTGAAGGAAAACTTGTTCGCCTTTTGGAAGCAGCCTTAGGCAAAGCAACCCGAATCCGGAATTTGACTAAAAGAAGGTAAGACAACATGCAGCATAAGTCAGACGTCGTATCTCATGCCGCTAATCCGAAATTCGGCAGGCATCCGAGACAGAAAACTCCGCACTTCCCGGAGCAACGGAAGAAAACCGATCTCGTGGGGCGAGAAAACCACCCGCACCAAGAAGGAACACCAGCACCAGGAGCAGCAAACGACCCCACAACGGGTTAGTAACATTTCACCACACTTTGCTCCGCGATTGGTGACGGTGGGTGCCCTTCAGGGCCGTTTTTTCCTATTTTTCTTTTTGAGTGGTTCCACGTGGCGAGGAACGAACGACGGACGGCATTGGATCTGTTCGTTCGGAGATTGCGGCCAGCGAGACGGAAGTGGTGGAGGTCACATCGATCGGAGGCAGCGGGAACCACCGGCGAATATCTCGACGGCAACGATGGCGGCGTGCTGCAATTAACAGAGACCGGAGTGAGTACGTTATGAGGCGAGGAATTTCACCGCTGGAGAGGAAGAACAAGATGAAGGGTAAAGAAGAAAGATGTTAGAGAAGAATGTGAAGAGAGAAGAAAGAGGTGTAGAGTAGAGGAAAGAGTCTAGAAGAAGCTGGCCATAGAGGGAGAGAATGAAGAAAGGAAAGGAGTTAGGAAAGTGGGAAGTTTATAGGGGATGTGGGAGCAAATAAAACCACATTGGTATAAATGAGAGATTTGTGTTGGTGCGTTATTATTTTAGTGTCTGCTTTGAGATTCCTCTGTAGTGATCGCTATCCGGAACTGCAACAAGCTCAGGTCCACAGTGTCGTCGTTCGCGGGTATTGTGGGGGAAGATATGCCAGTATCTAGAACTAGATTTTAGAGGAAAATACCACAACCGTGCCAAAGTGAATTTTGATTCGGTGTTCAGGATAAGTTTGTAAATTAATCAGTGTAAGAAGAGTGTATTAGACACACATATCATGTTACTACCGGAAGGTTTCCAACACGTCGGCGACGCACGGGTTGATGTGGACGAGTGCCGACGGCAGCAGCTGCGGTCCAACAGAACCTGGCCATCTAGGATATCGCGGAGAGCTGGTTTGCAAAGCAACAAATAATTTATTTCCACCATATTTTGAAGACAAAATCTAATATCCTGTTTTATTTTATTTTGTCTATTTTGTTTTGTTTTGTTTTTCGTTACGCTTGTCTCTTTTCAGTAACATTGGAGAGGCCCATTGCTGTTGGCGAAAAGTGCTACATATTTTCAGCGTATCGTTAACCAAAACAAACCCTGCTGCTAACCTTTCTCCAACTATCCAACATCCCAGTGATTTCTCGTGGAAGTGCAGAGGATTTCCCGGCTTCCTTCAAAGCGAGTTTCATGTCAACACGTTCCTTCCCATTCCCTACTTGACCAGCATTCGGGCACGCCCGGCGCCGGTATTGCTTTATAATGGGTCACCAGTTTTTACACATTGAAGATGCATGTTAGTCCCAGACATCATCTGTTGGTTCTTTGTGCAAATACAACTGATCTGGCAATAACGGAATTGAATCCGTGGGCGGTCACTCATGCTCAACATCCCGAACGGAAGTCGCTGGTTTTCACTTGTAGGCATCCCTGATCTTTTTTTCGATATCCGGACTAACAGGACCGGATTTCCGACCATTCTTCGGCGCATCTTCAAACGTACATTTTTCTCTATATTTTCGAATCGCAGATCGTACTGCGCCGATGCTTACACCCTCTTCCTTGGCCAATTTTCTCAAGGAGAGTCCGCTCACAGTGCACCATTTGTGTACGATACTTTTTCGTTGTTCCGGAGTAAGACCGCGCATTTTGATAGGTCACACAAATCTGAGCACTTTTTTGATGCTATGTCATTCAGAAATGTGCAAACAAAAGGACGCAGCCAAAACATGTTGAAATATTTCATTATATTCAAAGTGACTGTTAAAATAAGGTGTGCTTATACTTTCTGGAACAGTCGTTAAAATGGGTCCAATCATACTTGACTGGTAGAACTTCTTTTTTTAGCATTTCAAGCTTATTGCTTTCACAATTAGCTTATTGCTTGCTCTCAACTAAGTGTTCAGGGAGTCGAGAAATTTTCCTTAACGAAAAATTCCTAGACCAGACCAGGAATCGAACCCAGCCACCTCCAGCATGGTGTTGCTTTTTAGCTGCGCCTTTACTGACTGAGCTAAGGGAAGACTGGTAGAACACAAAGAGTAAGATTTGGTGGTACTTTGTCATCAGCTGTGAATGTGACATCTGGAGTGCCACAAGGTTCTCATCTAGGACCATTACTGTTTATTTTGTTTGACAACGATGCAGAGCTGATTATTAATCATTTGAATGTTTTGATATATGCTGACGATATTAAACTTTTCATTGAAATGTGTAAAGCATCTGATTTGATAATATTTCAACGCAAAATCGATTAATGTCATACCTGGTGCACGAAAAAACTGCTAGAACTAATTTAAAAAAAAAAAATCATTCTATATTCCTTTTGTTTATTATGTATATTAATGACATGCGACGTGTTTTACGATTTTGTGACATTAATCTGTTTGCAGATGACACTGTGTTGTTCATTGCAGCTAAAGATTTAAATGAAGCCGTTACCCATTTGAACGAAGATTTGCGTTTTCTAAGTAGATGGTTGAAATGTAAACAATTGAAATTGAATATAAGTAAAACTAAATTTATGGTAATTTCACAGAATCGAGTAAATGAGAATGTCTCCGTTACGATTGATGGTGAGACAATTGATCGCGTTCGGGAGATTAAATATCTTGGCGTGATTATTGATGACAAGCTAAAGTTCAACGCTCACATTGACAATGTCATCAAGAAAATTGCCAAGAAGTATGGAATTCTATGCCGATTAAAAAACGATTTAACTACTTGCAGTAAAATACAGCTATACAAATCAATCATCTCCCCTCATTTAGAGTTTTGCCCTTCCATTTTATTCTTGGCCAACCAAACACAAATATTGAGGTTACAGCGTTTGCAGAATAAAATAATGCGCTAGATTTTAAGATGTAACAGATTCACTTCCTCGACTTTTATGTTAGACGCTTTACAATGGCTATCAGTGAAGCAAAGAATTGTGTACTTAACTATGGTGTTCATTTTTAAAGCAGTTAATGGTTTGCTTCCTCGATATTTGTGTGATCGAATTGAAAGAGGAAGTGATTTTCATAGATATAATACAAGAAACGCGGATGAAATAAGAACACCGAATTTTTTGACATGTGCTTCACAAAACTCATTATATTTTAAAGGAATAAATGTTTTCAATTCGATGCCAAGACACATTAAACGTGCACCAACACTTTCAGAAAAAGACTATGTATTTCACACGTTAAAACTGTATTTTGAGCAGCAAGCGTAAAATTTTTTTTTTCAAATATTTATGAAGATTGTACCTGACGATGTTTTATTATTATAAAACGGATTATGTTTGTATAGACCATTTCGTGTACATTTATGTTGCTTTTTTTGTAAAAATGAAGAATGTATCTGACGAAGTTTTTTTACAAACGGATTATAATGAGTTGGCTATTTTATTTTTAAATTTTATTTTTTCACATTTACAATACTACAATACTCACTATTTTGTTCGTCACAATGATGATGATGGAAATTTGTATAATGTTGTGTTAGTTTTAAAAAAAATAAAAAAAAAGGAGTCTACAATTGTTTGAGCCTCGCGCGCGGTATACCGATATGATGGACTTCTTTTTGAATTCGTAAAAAAAATTTGGTTTTTGATGCTTTAGATGGTACTATGAAATAGTAGCGAGTTGACTGGCTGAATGTCAGGGAATTCTTCGTCAATTCTTTTGTGGTTGAAAGTAAAAGTTTGACTAATGCCGGTCCAGGATTTTTTCGGTTTGGAAATTTTCTCGATCTCTCTGATTGAGGATATCCTTGGTCAGCCCAAAACTAAGGTGGCGGTTCCATTAGTGTTGGAACCTCTGACTCTGTAGCGGGCAAGATCGGATATTGGCTTGCCTTTTGATTATTTTTTTTTTTTTTAAAAAAAAAGACCGTGCGTAGCGTAGCTGCTACTCCGTTACCGATCAGAACTAGTGTAATTGCACAGAGAACCACATAGATGGAGCTTGGGAGTAGGCTTTGCATCTTCAATGTACAAGTTCACTAATTCTATTTATAGATCAGTACCGGCGCCGGCCACGTCCTCACGGTCTTTGGGGAGGGGGAAGGATGATTAGTTTGACAATCGTTGGATAGAGACCGTGTTTACCTCTGCGTCTCCACAATTGTCAAGGGAAGGATGGATTTGTGTTAGTGAGGCAGGTTTATTTATAGATCATGGATTCACTGTGGTAAGTGATGCGATCAATGAAAGCGCAGTAGACTGCTTTTTATTCTAAATCTAGTGGTGATAGAAAGAGGCAAGTGTCAAATGACAAGGAAGGGGACGGGCCTGGGATTGAACTCCCGACCATCTGCTCAGTAAGCAGAACGGATAACCACTGAGCTATCCAGCCACGTCTTATTGGCTTGCCTTTTGATTATGTCCTTTAACTGGATTCTGTGATCTGAATTGCAACAGAATTTTCTGATCGCTGGGAATACTTGCGAACTTTTGTGGTTTACATCAAAGCTTTTCACGATTATGTCGCTGTGAAGCAAATGGATACTTTTGAAGAAATTTATATCTGTAGATGAAATCAGTTCGTTTTTTTTTGCATAACTGGTTTAAATTGTTACCAAATTAATTATCTTAGAGATAAAATCGTCTAGCTCAAACCTTTGTAGGGGTAAGGGCGGGACCATCATCATCATCATCATATATCATTTTCAAGAAAGCACGTTATAAGGCAAGAAGCAGTGACCATTGGCCAGAAGCAAGTTGAAAGATGCAGTCATATTAAAGACCTAGGTGTTATACTTGACTTCAAGTTATCATTTGTCGAGCATTATAATAACATTATCTACAAGGCAACCAACATGCTCAGTTTTATCAAGAGGTTTAGTTTTCATTTCAAGAATCCCTACACTATAAAAACATTGTACCTACATTGCATATGTCAGACCCATCCTTGAATATTGTAGCATACTCTGGTCTCCATATCACGATTCACATGTGAATCGTATTGAATAAGTACAAAAACAGTTTTTGTTATTTGCATTACGGAAGTTAGGATGGGCAAGCCTTCCATTGGCGTCTTAGGATTCAAGATGCATGATAATTATGTTAGACACACTTAAAAAACGACGAGAGTTTGCAATTGTAGCCTTTATAAATGATGTTATTATGCAAAGAGTATACATTCCGGTGATTCTAGAAAATATGAACTTTTATGCTCCTATTCACGGTTTAAGAAATAGACACTTGTTTTATATCAACAATCATAGAACAGCCTATGCCAAAAACGAGCCATTAAATAGAACGATGTCATGTTATAATACATACAGTGAAATAATTGGTATTACTATGTGTAATGACCACCCTAGCTATTATTCTAGTGGTGTATTCGATGTTTTCTAGAAGGACTGTTGGTCTGTTCGAACAAATAAATAATAGTTCATTCGAGTTTGAGCCGTTGGTATAGACGGAGGCAAAAGGAACATATTTGAATTTAATCTATGTATGTATGTATGTATGTATGTAAGGTGGCCACCATCCCTTCTACGACCTTGTCATGTATGCAGCTTCACTTAATAGCAAGATCAAATTGAGTTACCGGGTTGCATTCACAGTAACGCTGTATGAAGGGCCAAAAACGGTGGGGCGGAGCCGTAAGCAGAGACACTTACGCGAAACCCGCGGGAACATAAGATTCTCCTTCCAACAATACGATCCAACAAATCGAATAACCCAATTCGCAATACTCATTAAGCTTTCTACGGGATGACTTGTTAAGAAGGGCGCGTCACTCTCACTGAAACTGTTGGAGTAGAATTCGCAACATCACAATCGAATCGGTAGGATAAGAAAATGATATTGTTTATTCCTTCCTAGACTCCAGTTGTCATACCACTCCATTGTCCAATTCCAGCTTGAATGATACCCTGATGCTCCCTCCCTGCCCAATATATATTCAATGTCATGTAGTAATATATAAACTATAGTGAATATTAAACTGATAAAAAATATAGTGAATGATTATTATAATGATATTTAATATAGTAAATTTAAGAATGATAGTAACAATTCTATTTGTAAACCTGAAAGTTAAGACAATATAGTAGCTATGAGAAAAAAATTGATTCAAACATATTTCACAATACTTGGAATATCCATGGATGATCTGAAATAACATAGCATATGAAGAACAGTAAACCAAAAATTTCGAAGTGCTGCTCCGTTTCCTTGAATCACAAAAACTTTTTGTAGTGAGTCTCACAGGTACTACAGCAATTTGTATCAAATGAATTTAAATGCAATAATATCATATCATTTAATATCATAACATAAAATACAAACCTGACGTTATAATATAAAATAAAAATACGAGCAAGCCAGTAAACTATAGTAGAAAATATATCCGTAACTTAGCTGGTCATCGAAAGACTTCCGCTGTTGCAGCTTCGATAAAATTAATATCTATTGAGATTTTTTTTTCACAGTTAGAGTCAAATAACATAATAAGCGTAAGTATAATATACATCTGTTATCCACTGGTTTGTAACTGAAAAAAAGATTAGATATGTTTTGATATCCTAATAGTCTTGGAAAAGCTGAAAACAGCAAACAATTAGGAGAAATAAATTTTATATAAGATTGAATATTGCTTAAAACGTAGATTAAGTAAAACCAGAAAAAAAACCAATAACTCTTATTGGTCTGGATCTACAAATGATAATGGGAAACAGGAAAGCAATGATTCTAAATTATATAGTTTTGGTGAATAAGGGAAATGCTTTATTGAGAAAAATTTGTCGTACATAATGCTTCCTACATTTTTTTCAGTGAAAATGGCATAGAATATATATAAAATAGCGAAGGGATGTTATAGTCTAAAATGATAATACCAATTTTAATTGTATTCACATATCTACAGATTCTGATCCTGCTGCAATTGTAGACGGGCCCGCACATGCACTACTAACCTTAGATAAATTATCATAACCATCGAAAAAAACAAAATATATTTAAAATTATTTAAAAATACTTAGGAGTTCCTTGGATGACCTGAAATTACAAAGAATAGTATATCTACAATATCGATGTGCTGCTGCTATATTGGAAAAAATAATTGATGTGATATAACCACAATGGAACAGACTCTTAGCTTCGGGTCCTGGAATCCCTACTGAGCCCTTGCGGCACGTCAAGCCGGCCAGTTCAGCGCAAGAGCGGAACATATTTGAATTTAATCTTTCAAGAAAATATAAAAAAAAGGAAACTTTACGTTAAATACCTAGGTTTATTGTATCGGTAGTACTAGTAGTGGTCTTACATTTCAGTGGCGACGAGGAAAATCGGTGGAAAAGTGCATCGAGTGTCGTAGATGAAAGCTCAAACGGATAAGTCCGCTGTGTGCAGACGTAAGTACAAAACAGAGTTTTTTCGGAATTAGCACTTCGAGAAACTTGTAAATGGAAGGACAGGATTAACTTCTTTATTGTTTTGACAAAAGAAACGATAAGAGCGCCTGTTGGGCCAGGAAATCATTGATCATAATCATACGTATGGTAATATTGAGAAAATAACTGGCTTTTATGATTTCGATTGGCGTGGTTTTAACTTCATTTTGTCTTAAAATCCCTTTGTTTTACAGCTTCTAGATCGGCGCCGCTTGGTTGCCAAGTTTCTTTCAAGCTTCAGTTATTGTTCGCTGAAAAGAGAAGCAATGAACGGATGCTGAGAAAAACCGCCATAAGAGAGTGAGCACTGTGAAATATTTCATGCTGTTGTTGCCGTTGCTCGCTGCTGCCTGCTGTTGCTGTCGTGTTGTGGTTGTGTCTGCTGCCCACTCGAGAGCAGGAGTTAAATTTCGATCTCTTCCATAAAGACCTGCCCCCCACTTCGTTCAGCGAAGGAAGAAAGTTCGTTCGACACAGCGCTCCGTTATTTGGAAGATTCATTCGAGTGCAATCCTAGGAAATAACTAGTTTTTTTTCATACATTAATTGTTATGTTATATATTCTCCGTGCGAGGAGTAACGATTATGATGTAGAAGGAGATGTTCGCTCATCACCATGAGGCACCAAGAGTGAACAATAATGTTTTTGGCTAGAATGAAAGATATGAAGAGAAAGTTTTGATAGTTCCGCTAGTGTGCGGCAGGATTGGAAATGAAACAGATGTTTTTTATGAAAATTGAGCGAAAAGGGCATGTATACGGTGGTACTCGAACCAACGACATTTTTGCCTAACATCCCACTGCGGGGTAGGTTAAAGCACGGACTAAGTCCGCCACTTCAACAGGCAAAAATGTCCGGTTGGAAGACGCTCATGTACCACTGTGGCTTGTATAGTTATTCTAGCGATCTATTGTGTGCACTCTGTTTACTGATGCGCACATGGGAGAGGAACTCTCTCCTTTTTTTGGGTTTGTTTTGATTCGCACCGACCGTTTTTTTTTCTCAATATATACTCACTTCAGTGAGTAGAGTAAAAGTGAGTCTTTTTTTCTAAGAAGGCAGTGTGGTTTTCCAGTGAAATAGGAAAATCAAGCAGTGCTTGCTGGCGAATTATCTTCCCGCTTATTTTCGCTTCATCTCCGCGTGGTGACGCTAACCAGCGATACACTACTACACCGCCAACGGTCATCCGACAGCGTTGAGCGAGTGCACCCGAAGGCGATCGCTTCAGCGCACCGCTCCCCGCTCCCCGCATAGAAGTGCGACGTTCACGCATACGGTGCGTCAGCAGCAGCAGCAACAGATCAGTAATATTAGTTAAGTTTTTTTCCCCTCTTCTGTCCTTCATCCCACTAGAGTTTAGCTTTAATTTGCGTGTTCTTTGTTTGTGTTTGTGTGATTTAAATTTTTGGGAGCGTTCGACGCTCCCACGAGTAAGGCAAATCGTGCATGTTGAAGAGTGCCTTTGCCACCCGATGATGGGGAGGCAAAAAAATATTAGACCGCGATCGTATCCGATTGACTCGGTCGGTCCATGGGTTGTCTACTTTCAGCCCAAAATGAAACCTTTGAATGTGTACCAAATCACTACTGATCTGACCAAGCGATTTTCAGCCGTGACAGAGATCACGAAAGTAAAATTTAATAAACTCCGTGTTGTCGTCTCTAACCTGAAGCAGGCTAATGAGATTGCTTCCTCCCAGCATTTTACACTGGAATATCGCGTTTATATTCCAGCTCGTGATGTGGAGGTTGTAGGAGTGGTCACAGAGGCGAGTCTGTGCCCTGAAATTTTGGAGAAGCGGGCGGTCGGCCGATTCAAGAACCCTCTTGTCCCCCAGTTCAGATACTGGAAGTAGGAAAATTAGTTAAAATATCGCACAGCGAGGGTAAGGAAAAAGTTACCCCCACAGACTCGTTTCGGGTAACCTTTTCCGGCTCTGCCCTTCCTCAGTTCTTAGAACTGGACAAACTTCGGCTACCTGTTGTTTGTACCCCGGGTAATGATTTGCCAAAACTGTCAGCAGATGGGGCATACGGCCTCCCATTGCGGCAATAAGGCACGCTGCTCAACTTGCGGGGAGAAACATGAGGCTGGTCCCTGTGCAGATAATACACTAAAATGTGTTTTCTGCAAGGGAACTCCTCCTCATGTTCTCTCGTCGTGCCCGGCGTGTAAACAACGCTGGGAAAAATTGGAACGTTCTCTGAAACAACGTTCAAGGCAATCTTCTGCAGAAATGCTTAAGAAAGCTTCGCCACCCGATACCAATACAAATCCTTTCGCTCCTCTTTCAGATGACGAGTCTGATTTGGATTTGGTTGAGAAGGGGAAATCTTTTAATTTTCCGGGAGGTGCTCCACGGAAGCGAAGACGCATCCGAGCAGGGGAAGTAGCTGAACAGAAGCCCCAAATCAACATGCCCAATCCAAAGAGCAGTGTAAAGAAGGATAATCCGAATCCTCCTGGTTTTCGTAGTGCCAAATACACACAGGATTTTCCATCTCTCCCGGGGACATCTAAATCCCCTGATGCCCCGATTTTAAGAACAGAAGCCCTTCTTCATCTGGGCTGTTCTCGTTCGATGATATTGTGGAAGGTATTTTCAAGTACTTCGAAATGTCTGACCCTCTTAAAAGCATTGTTATGGCAATGCTTCCCACTGTGAAAACTTTTTTGAAGAAATTAACATTAAAGTGGCCCCTCCTTGCAGCTATCATTTCCTTCGATGGATAATTTGCCAAATGAGGTCGGGGATTTGATCACTGTTCTGCAGTGGAATTGTCGAAGTCTTATTCTTAAATTGGAATCATTTAAATTTTTGGCTCACAATATCGGTTGTGATGCATTTGCTCTGTGTGAAACATGGCTTTCAGCCGAAATCGATATTCCGATTCACGATTTCAACATTATTCGGCTTGATCGTGAGGATTCACGTGGAGGAGGAGTACTTTTGGGGATCAAAAAGTGCTACTCCTTCTATAGAGTGAATTTTCCTCCAATTCCAGGTATTGAAGTTGTCGCATGTCAGGCTGTTTATTATTTATTAAAAATAAAAGCCTTTGCATTGCTTCTGTGTACATTCCTCCTAGAGCACCAATGAACCGAAAACAACTTTCAGATATTTGTTCGGTTCTGTCTGCTCCGCGGTTGGTCATGGGAGATTTTAACTCTCACGGTACAGGCTGGGGAGAACTGTACGATGACAACCGGTCTTCTTTGATATATGACCTCTGTGACAACTTCAATATGACAGTTCTCAACAATGGAGAAGTTACACGCTTGGCTGGTCCATCCTCATTTGGTAGTAGGTTAGACCTCACACTTTGCTCGAATTCATTATCGTTGGACTGCACGTGGAATGTGATCCAGGATCCCCACGGTAGTGATCATTTGCCTATAAAAATTTCGGTTGCCACCGGGCTCACTCAGCCGGAATCCATCAACGTCACGTATGATCTAACTCGTAGTATCGATTGGACAAGGTTCAAGACAGCAGTAGATGAAGCCTTAACAACGGTAGAAGGGCTTCCACCGCTGAAGGAATATAACTTCCTCTCCAACCTGATTTTGGAAAGCACGCTTCAAGCTCAAACTCGACCAGTTCCAGGAACGTCATTTCGCAGGAAACCTCCTTCCCCATGGTGGGATCAGCAATGCACCGAGGTTTACCGCAAAAAGTCCGACTCGTTCAAAGTTTTTCGTAGACGTGGAACACCTGAGCACTTTGAAAGGTACACGGCTCTCGAACGAGAATTTAAGAGCCTCATCAAGGCCAAGAAACGCGGTTATTGGCGACAATTCGTGGACGGGTTATCGCGCGAAACGTCGATGAGTACCCTTTGGAATACGGCGCGAAGATTGCGTAACAGAATTACGAACAACGAGAACGAGGAGTACTCGGACCAATGGATCCTCAAGTTCGCGCGAAAAGTTTGTCCAGATTTTGTGCCAGCACAAATGTTTCCTCGCGAAACAACGAATTCGATAGATGAGATTCGCCAACCCTTTTCAATGGTAGAAGTCTCTCTCTCTCTCGCACTCCTTTCGTGTGGCAATACGGCTCCTGGAGCTGACAGTGTCTGGAACTCAACATTGTACCGGATGATTGGAGGCGGGTTAGAGTTATTGCCATTCAAAAACCTGGTAAGCCCGCGTCCGACCACAACTCCTATCGACCCATCGCTATGTTATCTTGTATTCGAAAGTTGTTGGAGAAAATGATCCTTTTCCGTCTGCACAAATGGGTTGAGACGAATAACCTGTTTTCAGATACGCAATAGGGTTGCCGCAGAGGTAAGGGAACGAACGACTGCCTCGCGTTGCTTTCCACAGATATTCAGTTAGCTTTTGCTAAAAAAGAGCAAATGGCTTCTGTATTATTGGATATCAAGGGGGCTTTTGTTTCAGTATCTGTTGAAGTTCTCTCAGATAAACTCCACGCTTGTGCTTTTCACCATTAATGAATAATTTTTTGTACAATTTGCTGACAGAGCAACATATGAGCTTTTCTCATGGAAACGCTACAGCTTTCCGATTTAGCTACATGGGTCTCCCCCAGGGATCATGTTTAAGCCCTCTTTTGTATAATTTTTATGTCAAAGACATTGACGGTTGTCTAGGTGACAACTGTACGTTGAGACAACTTGCAGATGACGGCGTAGTGTCTGTCACGGGACCTAATGGGGTCGATCTACAAGGACCCTTGCAGGATACCTTAGATAATTTGTCTACTTGGGCTCTAGAGCTAGGTATCGAATTCTCTACGGAGAAAACTGAGTTGGTAATTTTTTCTAAGAAGCATAACCCTGCACAACCGAAACTTCAAATTATGGGTACACCGATAACTCATTCCATGTCATTTAAATATCTTGGGGTCTGGTTCGATTCAAAGTGCACCTGGAGATCTCACATTGAGTACCTGAAGCGAAAATGCCAGCAAAGGGTCAATTTTTTCTGCACAATTACCGGGACCTGGTGGGGAGCGCATCCGCAAGATCCTTTAACGTTGTACCGGACAACGATTTTGTCGGTTATGGAATACGGTAGTTTTTGTTTTCAGTCAGCGGCTCGGTCGCACTTCATCAAACTGGAACGTATTCAGTATCGGTGTCTTCGTATCGCGTTAGGTTGCATGCACTCGACTCACACCATGAGTCTTGAAGTGCTGGCTGGCATGTTGCTACTCTCATATCGGTTTACAGAGATATCTCTCCGGCTCTTCACCAGGTGTGAAGTTATGAACCCCCAGGTGATCGAAAATTTTGAGAAGCTCCTTGAGTTGAATACTCAAACCCGCTTCATGACCTTGTACCATTTGTACATAACATAGGATGTCAGCCCTTCGCTTAATATTCCCAATTGTGTTTGCTTCTCCGAATTCGGAAATTCGGTTCATTTTGATTTATCCATGAAACAGGAGCTTCGTGGAATCCCAGAGCATCGTCGTCCTATGATTGCTCCGGTGATATTTGCTGCAAAGTTTGGCTTAGTTGATTCCACTAAAACGTTTTTCACTGACGGGTCTTTGATAGAGGACTCCGCTGGCTTTGGTGTATACAATGAAAATTATAGCGTCGCTCGTAAACTTCAAGCACCTTGTTCTGTTTTTGTCGCGGAATTGGCAGCAATTCATTTTTCGTTAGAAAAAGTTGCCTCTTTTACACCGGATCAATACTTCATTTTCACGGATAGTCTTAGTTCTATAGAGGCTATTCGCTCCTCGAGGCCGGTAAAGCACACCTCTTATTTTCTTATGAAAATACGAGGTCTTCTAAGTGCTTTATCTTCACGTTCTTTTATTATCACTTTTGTGTGGGTCCCTTCTCATTGTTCGATTCTTGACAATGAGAAAGCGGACTCGCTTGCAAGGGTGGGCGCTATGGAAGGCGATATTTATGACCGACAAATCGTCTTCAACGAATTTTTCTATATTTTTCGTCAGATATCACTCGATAGCTGGCAGTATAAATGGAGTAGAGGAGACTTGGGGCGATGGCTACATTCTATCACTCCAAAGGTGTCTAAGAAATGTTGGTTCACGGGATTGGATGTGGTTCGAGACTTCATTCGTGATGAGGCTCAACGATAACATGCAATCGTCTACCTAGCAGGAATCACCACAATTCCTCACAAAAACAGCAAACTGCTTTCAGTGCCAATACGTGCTTTCTGGCTGAATTTATTAACAGTGGCACTCACTCTGCAGGTCTTTATTTATGCTTGAGAAAAAGGACGTATTTGGATCTGGATTAACAAACAGGCATACGGTAAAATAAACCTGCTGTAACCGTGAGTATAGTGGTTGATATTTTTTTTTGCTTTTTGTTCTTGTTTACATTATATAGAGACCCTATAATGGCTACGCCTGGTATGATAGGGTCCATAGACCAATACCAGAGGCACAAGTCTTTCACCCACTATGTCGAGCGTTTTGAAGTGATGTGTAAACTAAATAAAGTTAATGCTGAGACAAAACAGTCTTTCCGTAAGTGGAGACGAAGTATTTGAGGAGATAAAACTGATTTTTCCTAAGAAAGATGTTTGTGAAATCCCGTACGACGAAATGATCAAAAAGTTGAAAGCGCGATTTGATAAGGTGGAGCCTGCTTTAATGAATAGATACGAATTTTATAATCGCATGCAAAAGCCTAATGAATCAGCGGAGAATTTTGTGTTGGCGGTTAAATTGTTAGCGGAAAATTGTTATTTTCGGGAGTTCAAGGAAGAAGCGATTCGCGATGGATTGATAATTGGGCTTCGAGACAAGGACCTTAGGAAAAAACTTCTCATGGACGACGACGTAAATCTTGAGACTGTTGAGAGAACAATAATAACTAGTGAGAAGGCTGAAAGAAGGGCAGAACATATGGACGATTTTGCAGAATCAAGTAAGGTGTTGTCGGTAAAGGAACGTTTAGGTAGACGAAATAATGGATATGGGCCTAGAACAGACAATGACCGACCTCGTTATCGTAGTTGGAGCCGCGACCGTAGTAGAAGCAATGATCGCAGCAGATCTTTTGACCGGAACAGGGGTAGAAACAATCAGTGGAAAAGAGAATATAGCAATAATTGACCGAAACATATTCACGGTAGTGCTGTTATAATCACTGTAAGCGTAGGGGTCACATACGTAAAAACTGTTGTTTTTTTTTAAATAACAAACGAGAAAAGTCGGTTAATTTTGTGGATGAGAAGAAGGACCTGGTAGAGCTTACAATTACGGATAAATTTGATAGATTTCGCGTTAACGAGTCTAGTGATGAATCGGAGATCAATTGCATGATGGTCGGAAGTGTTAACAAGGTTTCCGAGTCATGCATAGTTGACGTTTTGGTACAGGATTGTAAAATTTCTATGGAGATCGATACGGGTTCGGCTGTTGCTGTCATAAGCGAAATTTTATACACACGATTATTTCGTCAACTGCATGTTAACAAATGCAACAAAAAGCTGGTGGTAGTTAATGGTTCCAGCATTGCGGTGTTGGGGCAGATTTATGTTGAGGTTGAGATGAACGGCATACGAACTGAGAAAAAATTGATTGTATTGAAAACTACAAAGGACTTCACTCCGCTTTTGGGTAGAGGTTGGCTGAATGTGTTCTACCCGAACTGGAAGGATGGTTTCATGCAACTTCAACCTGTCAAAAATATAAATATAGCTGACAATTTTGAGGAAACGTTAAGTATGATGAAGCGAAAATATATTAAAGTATTTGATAAAGACTTCACTGTACCTATTGCAGGATATGAAGCGGATCTCACCTTTAAATCAGCACAACCAATTTTTAAGAAAGCCTATCAGGTGCCATATAAGATTAAAGATACATTTTTAAATCATTTAAATATGCTAGAAAGACAGGAAGTGATAACACGCATCCAAGCGAGTGAATGGGCATCACCAGTCATAGCTGTTATAAAAAAAGATGGAGAAATCAGAATGGTAATCGATTGCAAAGTGTTTTTAAATAAGATTTTGATACCAAATTCTTATCCTCTTCCACTTGCGGAGGACATTTTTGCGTCTTTGGCTGGTTGCAAAGTTTTCTGCTCTCTCGATTTGGCTGGTGCATACACACAATTGACGCTCTCTCAGCGTTCTAGGAAATATGTGGTTATAAATACGATTAAGGGCTTATACACATATAATCGTCTACCTCAGGGTGCCAGCTCCAGTGCGTCTAAGTTCAACTGGTCACATATGGTTAAGTATTTTGTAAGATTCAAATCATTTTTATCTATTTTATAGGCTTTATGTGCTTTTTGTTTTCGATTTTTCAGGTTGATTATTTTTCTATTATACCCAGCTGGAGCTTTAGATTTGATTGATTTTTTTCCTTTGCTTCTTAGGTACTGTCGTCTTTAAAATCCCGTATATTACTTGGTAGAACTTGTTCACAGCTAGCTCTATGTTCAAATTACGAATCACATTTTGCCAATCAAAGGAGCTTAGTTTATTTTTGATAACATCGTATTTTGCATGTTTAAAGTCATAATAGGTTTCGGTTAAATCGCCATCCAACACTGTGGTGTTGTCATGTATAAATATGGAGTATTCAATCGCGGTGTGGAATACCTCATTTTTCCATAAAGGATCGGGTGATTTCGTCACGCAGAAATCATCGGTCATATTAGTAAATAACAAATCTAAAAAACAGTTGTTATGATTTCTTACATGGTTTATTTGATTAAGTCCCAACTCTGAAGTTTTGTCAAATAGAGCGCGGAGCGTTTCATTATCTCCCGAAATTGGTACCAAAAGAGATTCATTTTCATCATCAACGATAAAATTTGCTGCCCGTTGATTGAAGTCACCGTAAATGTGAAGATTCGTTTCAGACTCAAATTTTGAAATTATATTAGCAGCAATACAAAAGAACGTATCATATGATTCTTTTTTGGCAAATTCAGGAGGAAAGTACACAGCCGCAAAAATATGAACTTGAGTTCCAATAAAAGATTTGACCCAAACGTGGTCAAATTCCTTGCATTTATGTGAATCAATTTGTTCCGATTCATAGTCGGTGCAAACTGCGATTAAAACTCCACCACCAGATTTCTTATTGGATAACGATTTGTTGCGATCATCCCTAAAGACGTTAAAGCAATCGCCAAACACTTCCTCATTTTTTATGCTGCTGTCCCAACTCGTTTCCGTGCCTAAAATAACGGGAAAGTTGCAAGCGGCAACCCGTCTATAAATTTCGTTTACCTTTACCGAACTTTTCATTCTATTGAAATTTTGACAATATATGTTAACTTCCTTACTTTCATTGATTACATTACACTCAAGCGGTAAAGTAGGCTCTGAAGTCATTGGGATGTTTTGCAGCATGGACTCGTCTACAGGATAGGGATTCTGCGTTTCTGCGTCACCCAGTTGTTGGGTTGTCATTAAATCGGGTTCTTCCTCCAAGGGGTACGTCAATGCCGTGGAAAACACGTATGCCTGCAGGAGCACGCCGAACACGCTGCTGCAGAAGACCTCTCCGGAGCGGAAAATGGAAATGCATCAGACGTCGGGTAAGGGTTTAAAGTTTCACCTTTTTGAAAATGAATAGTTGGTTGGTAGTTAGACGGTGGACTGGAAAACTGATCTTTCGCAGCAGCAAGAAGTACTAGATCAAGTGGGAGTATATTGCCTCTATCATTGATGCCAGTAACATGAGAATTGCCGGGGTTGTAGCTACTTTGGCTCCTGATGAAGTGGAAATTACGGGAGCTGTAGTTGTCGTTATTGCAATTGTGGTCATGATGGCTATGCCAATTATTACTGTTGTTTGCAATGTACCGCGCTTTATTCTGCTTCCTCCGTTTAGTGGCCCTTTCGGACGCTTTCTGCTGATTTGCCGGCTTAGTTTACGAGTATCGTATTCCGTCCAGGCCGCTTTCCACACCTTTCTCATACCTAGAAGACGCCACCCTGCATTATCAGTCTTTTTGGCGTTATTTAATTCAACCTCCAAACTGGGGCACGAGTCTGTTGTCGGTGGAAATGATGCACTGTTGTTATTAGACATACTGTTTGTAAACAGAGCCTTTAACTCGTCAAGAGCATCAACCCCCAACACCTGGTTTGTATTGATGGTGCAATTAGTCACTATATCCAGTGTATGCTGATTAAGCTGGCATATTCCACTGTTAATGTTATGTAGGTCTGTTGAAATTTCTGCCGTCACCGTTTTCAATGCTCCATATACATTTTCTTTCGTGGCCATTATTGCTGTATCAAGAAGCGAAGTCATGTGATTTTTAATGACAACAACACTGCCAGCTGAACTACTTTTTTTTATTTATTGCGGCCAGCTCATTTTTATCGTTGCTAGCAAAATTTCAAGTGCTTTCTCTCGGTCTTCGAGAGCATCTTGAACGGGTGAATTTTGGGATGCGAAGCGATGCACCACCTGCGTATTCTCGTCAAGTTGGTTTTTCATGGCTTTTTGTTGCTCAATAAGCTTATTAATTTCTAGCTTTACTCGCAAAAGTTCCTGACAGGACTCGCAACATGGCAGTATGTACAAGTTGATGTCCACCGCCTTCTTGCTCCGCAGCGAGCCCCGCTGAGCAGTCACTCCAATACAGGCTGCGTGAAACCTTCGTGGACAACCCGCACATGTCCATATGACCGAATCGACAGAAGTATCGAAAGCACAAATTTCACAGTTCATGATGGTGGCGTGAACAAAAAAAAAATAACTGAGTGAAAAAAATAGAATAAGAACGCGCGCGGAATCGGCAGCTAATTAAAAACGCGTGTGCACTTATCGACGGTCGGCGATTGATTCTAACATTCAAGTGTGCTGTGTCACAACCCCACCGTAAAAGAATAGCAATGACATACGATAACCACACTACACAATTACGACCAATCCTACGAAACTTTGGTTTTGAAATAGTTTTTACTAGTAAAATAATCAACTTAAAACTCTCTTAAGACCCCATTAACAGTCTAAGCCAATCCGGGGTCTACGAAATAACTTGTGACCATTGCGGAAAAATTTACATTGGACAAACTAATTATTCGTTTCAATGGGCATATTGCAGAAGTCACTAAAGCAAACAAAGACACTGACAAAGGGCCCATACACCATTTTAAATCAAAAGTAGCTGAACATATATTCAACGAAGAACATTTTTTAAACTTCAATAAAATACAAATTTATAAATTTTATCAACATGAAATTTTGGTCACAAAAGGTCTGTACATTGTTTATAGTGTTGTGAAATTTTCAGCCAAAAATATTGATAATTGACAAAGTGACAGAAGGTTGATCAACGCGGTTTTTGGTATGTCTTAAACATACACTCAGTAGCAAAAAAATAAGCCGAGCGAAATTTTGCTTCCAAAAAAACGCGTTGATCAACCTTCTGTCACTTTGTCAATTATCAATATTTTTGGCTTAAAATTTCACAACACTATAAACAATGTACATATCTTATGTGACCAAAATTTCATGTTGATGAAATTTATAAATTTGAAGTTATCATAACATATGTGAAAAAAGTCAGTTTTGGACATAGCAATTTCGAAAATCCGTATTTCTGTGAAAAATTTAGGTAGCGCATTAGAAATGTCCCCATAGCTTGGAACAATACAGAAAACTATGTCGACAAAATTTGAACTGTTTTCATTTAGTGGTTTGGACTACAGCTGGCGTCAAAGTTGACGCACCAACAAGAGTATTTCCCTTTTTCACCCGATATTGACCTTGCTGAAGTATCGGTGCAAAAAAAAAAAAGGCGGGGTGAATTCATCTTATCAATACACATGATTTGTTACGGGAAGTCTCGAAGAGTTCGGTCAAAGTGTTTGTACTTGTGCATCGCATATTCGTCTCGAATCTTCAGATTTAGTTCATCAAATACTGCCTTGATAAAGGGATCCTTTGTTCGACAGAATTGGCGACAACGAGTATTTCTCAACCGTATTAGGAGCATTACATGTTCCGGTAGCTGTTGTTTTTGTGGTCTACGCGTGACAAGAGGAACAGAGGCGTTGACTGCCTCGGCAAGTGAACCTATGAAGATATTTATTGCTTCGTTGATTGCACCTTGTTACAGGGAAATGGTCTGATGATAGTTCTTCGAATACTTCTGGTGCCGTCATGCTGATTCGGTTGTTGGAGAGTACTAAGTCGAGAGTAGATGGACTACCCCTGCCTTGTGGAGTACGAGTGAATTTTTGTGGATAATGTATGTAAAAATTATGGTTCTTGTGCTCATTGATCAGTTTTCGGCTAGTTTTGTTCATTTTACTGCAGTTACAAAATCGATGACGAGCATTTAGATCCCCTACGACGAAGAACGGGTTATCAAAACGTATGAGGCTCCTTAAATCCCTCCCGAAGTGGTTGAGGACAGTGCTGTTACAGGATCCCGGAAAGTACACAGCAATGATGTGGACAGGTGTAGAATCGGATGTAACTGTGATTCCTACGGTTTCAATTACTGAGGTTTGTAGATCAATCTGGGTAAAGAGTATTCCCTTGCGACCGAAAATTGCAACTTCTCCTCCTCGGTTGATGTCCTCACTATCCCGGTCGACCCTCACGCAGATGAAGTTCGCGTCGAAAATTGAGGTCTTTGATGTTATCCACGCCTCGGTGACTACCGCTATATCCACGTCATACGTCTCCAAAAACTCGAAAAACTCGGCGGATTTATTTTTGATGGAACGACTGTTCCGGTTTAGAACTTTTAAGCTACAGTTATTAGACATTGTATACGTACTTTATCATAAGCTCAGACAGAGCAGCGAATTGCATTGCCTTGGAACGGCAGGCGGAAAGACGGTCGAACATTTCTTTCGCCAAGTTTCGCCAAGGAACTCGGTTGTAGTGAACAGGTCAGGATGTTGAGCATCATTTACAGCAGGAGTGCGACTTCAGCGCATCAGCAAAATTTGGATTCGGGTTGGATTGACGAACGATGAAATAAACGTGCGACCTCGTCCTTGTGTAGAGTTGCGATTTGCCAGTTGTTCCTTCCTCTTCTCTAGGGCATCGATGTAGCATTTCCTTTCGGGGCAACCCCTGTAATTGGCAGTGTGATTCTGCTTGCAGTTAGCACAGCGAATTTGTTCCCGTATTCCATTCACATCTGCTGCTACAGGTGTGCGAGATGGTATTCTGCGTTCGGAGGTTAGGTGAAACTCACCGCATTTTACACATTTTGCTTCAAGATTGCAGTTTCTCATCCCATGTCCGAACGGCTGGCATCTGAAGCATTGTAGCGCATGCGTTGTCCTGCGGGTGTAGAAGCGCCACCCAACGATAACATTGAACAGCGCTTTCGTTTTTTGTAGTTCCTGTAGCCGCATTGTACCTTTTTCAAAGGTCAGAAGGTAAAGTGCACTATCTCCTTTAGTATGCAGTAATTTAACATCCAGAGCTGTGATTTTGTTGTGTTTCATTTCTGCTTTGACCTCCTCTAAGTCAAGCCATGGCAACCCGTACAGAACAATTTTAGTAGGTGTTACATAATTTGTTCGATGGGTATAAAATTTAACATTCTCGGACTTCAGTGCATCGACAATGGTAGTGAAATGTTGTTTACACTTCGTTATAATCTGAATTTTTTCCCTGCTCACCCTCAACGTGTAGTCCCCGGAGACAATACCCAGCGATGCCATCATTCTGTTGATTTCAGTTACGGTTTTGCAATACACATTAATTGGTGAACAGCGGCTTTTTGGTTTCAGTTGTTGTTCATTTCTTTTTAACTCTTTATTTGTTCCAAATTAATTAATAATTACATTTCATGTTAATCTAGGTGCTCCAACTACTACCGTAATTTATCAACCTTAATTGTTAAAATATATACTAATTTTGTTTACATTGTGCATGCCTTAGCAGTTCAATATTTTAAACAGGTTTTAATGCCTGCGTGTCTGTATAACAATAATAATCCTAAAGCTAAAAACAAACTAACATTAATTTTAACTAAGCATAAAGGGAATTAATCATTGCAAAAGAAGATTGCAACGATTTTTGTCTGAAATTATTAATTATTTTGTTGGATATTTGCTCTAAAGTCTGAACATTCGAAATTCTATGTACTTCGATAGTACTGTACCAAGAAGGCAGCTTCAAAATCATCTTCAGAACTTTGTTCTGAATCCTTTGAAGTGTTTTTTCCTGGTAGCACAACAACTAGACCATATTGGAACAGCATAAGGCATGGCCGGTCTAAAAATTTGTTTAAATATTAGTAGTTTGTTCTTCAGACAAAGTTTTGATTTTCTGTTTATAAGAGGATATAAACATTTTATATATTTATTACATTCGGCTTGAATGCCCTCAATGTGATCTTTGAAGTTTAATTTTTGATCAAGTACCAGACCATGGTATTTCACTTGACTTGACCAAGAAATTGGAACACCGTTCATAGTAAGTATGTGACTTCTTATAGGTTTCAAAAAAGAAGCTCTAGGTTTATGTGGGAATATTATAAGTTGAGTTTTGGAAGCGTTGGGAGAAATCTTCCATTTCTGTAAATAAGAAGAGAAAATGTCTAATTTTTTCTGCAGTCTCCTGCAAATGACACGAAGGCTTCTTCCTTTAGCGGAAATGCCTGTGTCATCGGCAAACAATGATTTCTGACAACCCTGAGGCAATTCAGGGAGGTCGGGAGTAAAATTTTTATATAATATCGGCCCAAGAATACTACCCTGCGGAACTCCAGCTCTAACAGGTATTCGATCAGATTTGGAATTTTGATAAGTTACCTGCAGAGTTCTGTCAGTTAAATAATTTTGAATTAATTTCATAATATAGAGCGGAAAATTAAGTTTTTCAATTTAGGTATCAAACTTTCATGACAAACACTGTCGAATGCTTTTTCTATGTCTAGAAGAGCAACTCCAGTTGAGCAGCCTTCAGATTTGTTTGTACGTATTAAGTTAGTAACTTTTAAGAGCTGATGAGTAGTTGAATGGCCATGGCGAAATCCAAATTGCTCATCTGCAAAAATTGAGTTTGTATTGATGTGAAGCATCATTCTATTCAAAATTATCTTTTCAAAAAGTTTACTTATTGAATGAAGTAAACTTATTGGTCTGTAGCTAGAAGCTTCAGCTGGATTTTTCTCGGGCTTCAAAATTAGAACAACTTTGGCATTTTTCCATTTGTCAGGAAAATATGCCAAATGAAAACATTTATTAAATAATTTTACCATGAAAGACAAGGTACTCAGTGGGAGTTTTTTGATGAGTGTATAGAAAATTCCATCGTCACCTGGAGCTTTCATGTTTTTGAACTTTTTAGTTATAGATTTTACTTCATCCAAATCAGTGATCAAGATTCATCAAAAATATTTTCCCGGGAGGAAATATTCAGATAATCACGAGCAACCTGATTCTCAATAGGACTAGTAAGACCCAAACTAAAATTATGGGAACTCTCAAACTGCTTAGCAAGTTTTTGAGCTTTTTCCACATTTGTTAACAATATTTCATCACCTTCTTTGAGCGCTGGAATAGGCTTTTGAGGTTTCTTTAAAATTTTGGAGAGTTTCCAAAAAGGTTTGGAACTCGGGTCTAATTTTGACACATTATCTTCAAATTGTTTGTTCCTCAGGGCAGAGAAGCGTTTTTTAATTTGTTTTTGCAAAACTCGCCAAATAATTTTCATGGCGGGATCGCGTGTTCTTTGATATTGTCTTCTACGGATATTTTTCAGGCGGATCAAAAGCTGAAGATCGTCGTCAATTATAATTGAATTGAACTTTACCTCGCACTTTGGAACTGAGACAGCTCTTGCATCGACTATAGAAGTAGTCAGAGATTCAAGAGCATAATCAATATCATTTGTAGTTTCCAAAGGAATGTTAGGATCAAAGTTATATTCCATGAATGTTTGATATTGGTTCCAATCAGCTCTATGGTAATTGAAAGTAGAACTGTTGGGATTAGTAATTATTTCTTGGGATATTTCATAAGTTACTGGAAGGTGATCCGAACCGAAGTCAGCTTGGGTAACCAACTGGCTACAAAGTTGACATGAATCAGTTAAGACCAAATCACTAGTTTAGGGGTTTCTTGCAGAAGAAAAGCAAGTTGGGCTGTTTGGATATTGTATAGTATAATAACCCGCAGAACAATTATCAAATAGTATATTACCATTATTCCATGAACGGCTTTTTGCATTAAAATCACCAATAATGAAGAATTTGGACCTATTACAGGTAATTTTCTGAAGGTCACCCTTGAGAAGATTCTTTTGCTGTCCTACGCATTGAAATGGTAAATAGGCAGCTAATAGTGAAATTTTACCAAATTTAGTTTCAACAGAAATCCCCAAAGTTTCAAAAACCTTGGTATCAAATGAAGAAAGAATTTGATGTTGATTTTATACCAGTTTGAATTGCGTCAAACATGGAGTTTGTATTTAACATACCATTAATCATATCGATCCATGATTTCGGTAAGAAATCCATTTTAGGAGCGGTTATGCTACCTAAGTCAAAATCTTCAACATTTCTGTTGGAATTTTGATTTCTACCGGCTGTAACGGCGGCGTAGGTATTTCCATTACCCAGCTGTACATTGTTATCAGCAGGTATGATTGGAGAATTGAATGCATGTGCACTGTTTGTACTTACGGGTACATTCGTACGTCGCTGACAATTGTTAACAGCAGTTAGCAGTGGAAAATTTGACGGTTGGGCATTGTTCGTACCCACCGGTACAAACGTAGGATTTACTCCTCGATGACCGTTGTTAACAGCCGAGGAATGGGTACCTGGTCGGGAACGCGAAGCGGTCCCTACCTGATGCTTAGTACGAGAATGTAAGATCGCTTTGCGAGTCTTGCAGTCCCAAAAATTGGATTTATGGTTTCCACCACAATTTAAAATTTTTGGGATCCTTCACAGGACAGCTGTCCTTGGCGTGAGAGGAATCGCCACAATGCATACACTTGGCATCCATGTGACAATTTTTTGTCCCCATCCCCATCCCTGGCATTTACGGCACTGGGTGAGCTGTTGAAAATTTCCTCCAGTCTTCCTAAAGTGTTCCCACTTTACTCTGACATGGAGCATAAGACTGGCTTTTTCTAATGCCTTAAGGTTATTCAGTTCATTGGATTTAAAATGAACTAAATAAAATTCATTAGAAATCCCTTTGCGAGAATCGCCAGGTTGGCATTTCATTTTCATTTTTATTACTTGAACTGGTGCAACTCCAAGTAATTTAATAATTTCTTTTTTGATCTCGTCCAGGGATTCACCACTGGCCAGACCTTGAACAGACGTTCATTTTTTGTGTCATACGTAAATTTAATGCCTCTTTGAGTAAGATACTCGATGACAAGTTTGAAACCGATCAAGGTTTCAGCCAGAACACGGCATTCACCCCGACGACCAATCTGAAACGAAAATTTTGAATCTTCAATGAAATTCGTGAGTTCCTTACGGAGACCATGAAAATCAGAAGTTGTTACCACAATAGGTGGTACCTTTTCTTTCCCTATATTAATTCGGGAACTGACGGATCATTCTCATCATCTGTAAGAATATCATATTGATTGTTTAAATCAATATCGTTAGAAGGGGAATCTTGAGATTGCCCCTTTCTTTTGCGTTTAGGCGCCATATTCTCCAAAACGAGTACCTATACGATTTCTTTAAGAATCTGAGGGACCGAAAAGGAATTTTAAATTAGGAATTTAAACGTTTTCTCCTAATCAACTTCCAAGCAGATTCTACAAGAATCCGAAGGGTCGAAGAGGAATTTTCCAAGCTGATATCCAAGTCGGATTACCTCGCGTAGGGTCCAGACAAGGATCGAAATAGAATAAGGGTAAATTAAATAAAGAATTTGCAGGTAATGTTTAGCACTGAAAAGTGCTGTTTAATTTTGTTGTAGCTTTAGGTAGCAAGAATACTTCCTTTAGCAAAAAGAAAATAGAACCGCACGGCATGAGAGCTCGATGCGGACTGATTTGTTGTTCATTGTTTTCATTGTTACCATCACCAGCAGCAGTATCTTGTGAATCATCGTCCATTGTTAGAATATCGAAGGAATTTTTGGTTGAAACGTTGGACCGTATGGCAGCGGCCTTCGTTTCGATATTGTGTCGGTTACCGGTCCCAGGCTAGAGCTTTGGCTGGCTTGACCGCTTTGAGGATGTGTATCTGTTGTACTCGTCCATGCGGTGTCAATAAGTTTCCAACCAAAGCATTGATTCCCGTTGAGGTTAGTCGAACTTTGGATTTGTCGTAATTTTTACAGATCATCGTATATAGCGATCCACCGGAGGTGGCGTCAGCACTCGCGATGGTCGCGATTCGACCCGTAGTTGGTTTAACCAGATTGAATTTGTTTATTTTTAACAATTAGACTAGGAAATTTCTATATTTACAAGCGAGCAAAACTGGCAGTGCAAATATTGAATTTATTAAAACTCAATCAATCTGCTTCAGATACTGAACATGAGGTTCCGTTTCCGACAAAATGTCTATGCTACAATAGTAATACATGTAACTAAGTCATTTTTGCCAACTGAAATCAGAAATTTTCAATGAAACTTATTAAAAAATCTGAATCAATGCTATTTATTATCTCCAATTGTAAGTAATGTTAATCATAGTTGAATATCATTTAATTTTGAGAAACATAAATTCAAATACCAATCGTCACAAATAACATTCAAATTACACTGAAAAATAAAATTATCCTATTTTCATTTAAGTTTTGAAATACGAATTTAGTTATTTCTTTGTGTATAAAATCTAAGAAAAAGCTCCATCAAAATTGTAACAATTGAACAAGAAAACAAGAAATACATATCGTAACTTAATCATGAGAGGCCGAATCACAAAAGGCCGAATAAACTCGGCAGAGTGACAAAATTGAAGGGTGCAAGGGCGCGCGCGGTCCACTTTGTCACTTTGCCGAGTTTGTTCGGCCTTTTGTGATTCGGCTTTTCGTGATTCGGCCTTTCGTGATTCGGCCTTTCTTGATTCGACCTTTCATGATTCGGCCTTTTATTCTTTTCGGCCTTCTGTGATTCGGCCTTTTGTAGTACTTCCATTTGACTACATTCAAAAGAAAGAGGGAATCAATAATCTTGTAGGTATCAAACTGTGATGATCGGGAAAATGGTCGGAACCATATCAGAGATTTTGTAGAGATATATGTGAAGTGAGAGAGAAAACGATAAGTCGCTGTTGAATCAGGTTTCATCGAATAAACGTGAGCCAGAGTGGTCTCTTGTTTCTTGAAGCTATAGAAAACTGGATGTGTTTATTGCTATTATTATTTAACGAGAAAAGACCAAAGTCAGACATATCAAGTGGCGACAAGTTGAGAAGTAATTTGAAATTTGGAGTTACGATAAGGGAACGTCCATTACTTACGTCACGCAAAAAGTGACTTTTTATACCCCCCCTTGTCACGTTTTTTGTATGGATCGTCACGTTTTCCCAACCCCCCTCTACAACGTGACAAAATTATTGGACCTTCCCTAAGTGAAATAGTTAAGAAAAGAAGTAATTTTCCTCGCAGCGGCTAGTGGAAGCGTGCATATGAAGCCGTGTAGCGCAGGTGGAAGACGGACAGTAACTCAGCGCAGGAAAATTGACGTGAGAGTGAGGCTAGTAGACAGAACGAAAACGGTCGAAATAGTCAAATCTAATCGGAGTGAAGTGATAGAACGACCTCAGAAGTTACCATGGGGGCTACCCCATATGGCATAAGGTCGTTTGGCATAAGGTTGTTTGGCATAAAGTTGTTTGGCATAATGCCTTTCGGCATAAGATGTTGGATAATCAATGGTCCTTTGGCATAAGAGAAATCGTTTGGAATAAACACCATTTGTCATAAATATAGAAAAATGAAAGCAGAAAACAGTATCAATTTCATTAATTTACCTTATGAAATATAATGATGTTGAAAAAATTAAAATATGGAGCAACCTAAGATCGAACCTTGAGCGTTGAGGTTATGGATCCAGTGGCTTGAATATAAGTCTAAATCAACCCTTGTAAACAGGAAAGACAAAAGGCGTACAAAAATACCGTCGTGCAAAAAAAAAATCCTTATGTTTTGCTTATGAAATTCAAAAGCATTGCTTATAACTGCATAACTTGGCATAATTTGGACATACATTAATTGTTATGTTATATATTCTCCGTGCGAGGAGTAACGATTATGATGTAGAAGGAGATGTTCGCTCATCACCATGAGGCACCAAGAGTGAACAACAATGTTTTTGGCTAGAATGAAAGATGTGAAGAGAAAGTTTTGATAGTTCCGCTAGTGTGCGGCAGGATTGGAAATATAACAGATGTTTTTAGGAAAATTGAGCGAAAAGGGCATGTATACAGTGCACGCAAAGAAAATTGACCTCTTTGAATTAAAAATAAAAATTATTGAAATGTTTTGTAATTGCAAATATTTTTATTATTGAATTCAACACTATTTTTGTGTTGCTTCAACAATTCTCGTTGTTGTTTCCAAAACCAAATTCTACGAAGACAAAAATGCAGTTTCAACAAGCTATTTTTTTGTGTTCAAAAATAATTTCAATCAATTTAAAAAAATAATTGTAGATTAAAAAAAAAACAACTCCGTACACAAAACAATCTTAAAGTTATCAGTGTATGTGTATGTTTTCAACATTTACGCATGCGTCAAGTTCGTAGCCTTAAAATCAAAATGGACTCGCCGACGGAAATATTATTAAAGGAGATCGTGGAACTTAAAGATGCGCTAGTCTATGTATTGCTTAGTTTTGAACTTTCTGAGCAATCCGTGAATTGCTGTCTTGGTAAGGAATTGAAAATCTGTGTTGAAATGCGTATGTTAATGACTTTTTTCTATTTACAGAAAAATAAAAAAATATTACGTACACCATTTCTTGCTTAGCGAAGAAATACATATACGGAATAAGTTCTAGGGCGAACGACAGGTTAATGCTGTTTCACGTTAAAGCGATTGCCACCGCTATCGTCAACACAAATTATTGGACAAACCCACAAATTATTCGCAGCTAGAATGTTTTTTGTTTCCTTTTTATTAAATATAAATTAAACAAAAATTAAATCATTGAGATCTGATTATATTGACAATTAAAATATTTAAAACAACAAAGAAAATCTTCAATTATAAAATATGAATTATAGTCGCAACATTTTATTTTTAGTTTCAAAGAAATTCATTGTTGGCAGCAACTGCTTTTTTTGTTTCAAAAATATTCGTATTTGAAAATAAAAAAAATATTGTTAATTCAATTATATATATTTTTTTTGCTGTTTTGACAGATTTTGAAAACAATAATATTCTTTGTTCAATCAATAAAGATGTATTGTAGTAATCAACAATAAAAGTTATTAGCCGGGGAATGATAATTTTTATTGTTGTTTTTAATACAGAATATCATTGATATTAAAAAACTTTTCGCTGCGTGTGGTACTCGAACCAACGACATTTTTGCCTACCATCCCACTGCGGGGTAGGTTGAAGATTATTTCCAATGAAAATCTGTAAATTAATGTTTCATCACACAAATTTGGCATCCTGACAGTTTGGCATATATACTAGGAAATGAGATCAATTTCTAAGCAATTGACCGCGTTCATTTGGCATTATGGTTTTGGCACATAAATTTAAATGTTTGAGAAAAAAAAATGTAGCATAATAATTAAATCATAGATTGCAAAATAATTGAAAAGAAAATTTAAAAGAACAGCCTAATTCATGAAAAAGATAGATTAAAATACCTCCCATATTGGCCTATTTGTGACAATTTCGTTTCAGTCGGTTCGATTGAAAGATGCTTAACATAACTAATCAATACATACTTTTAGTCAATCCAAACATTCACTGTTCAACAGCAGAGAAGAAAACATTTCATTTTCAAATTTCAATTGTAACCCTGATGCTATACTTTGAAGAACAGCTCATTTGAAAGTAGAGGATTTTACTATGGATAAAAAATTATGCCAAATGACCACTTGGACTCTATGTTATTTCAAGAGTGTTATGCCAAATGGCCATTATGCCAACTGACCACTTAGCTCAAGTGATTGTTATGCCAAATGACTTTATGCAAAACGACCTTATGCCAATCGACCTTATGTCATATGGGCTGCCACCGTTACCATGAGCTAGTAGGTGTGAGTACAAGAAGAGAAGTTTTTAGCCGGTGGTGAGCGTGTGAGCCTTCGCAACCATCAGTGAGAGCGATCCTAAATCACCAAATCGACGAGAGCGAATCATCGTGGCCAACATTGATGAAGGCCAGTATCGGTGAGACAAACATCGGTGGGAAAACATTGGTGAGGTGCGCTTAGGTGGGCTAACCATCATTGCAAGGAGCAATCGTAACAATGCAAGTTACTGCGGTTTTGAGGCGCACAAGGACGAAGCAATTAAAGATAAAATAGTTTTCGGACTAAGGGACCCGTACTTAAAGCACAAGTTGCAGATAAAGGATGATATGAGGTTGGAACAGGTTGAGCAGATTCGCAGTAGTAATTCGGACTGCGTTAGCTAAGTGCCGGGCAAAAGAATTTGTAGAAAGAAAAGATGAGTCGAAGGAGGTAAAGTTGATGAAGTATCGATTAGGAAATCAGACACAATGGAATGACAGATATAGAGATGGTAGACATTATTGCAGCAGAAGTAGGAGTTTGAGTAGAGACCTGGAATGCACACAATTCAACAATAACTGCTATGACTATCGCAAACAAGATCGCAATTTTTATGAAGGTCGGCAGGGAACTAGTTATTCACATCATCAACGCGATGATATCAACAAGACAATCCTCATCAAAACGTCATTTTTAACTTTTGCAAGTTAAGAGGTCACATCAAGCGTAATTGCTATAAAATGGAAAATAGTAGAAGCGTGAATTTTATGGATGAAGCACCGGTTGAGATCTATCGCTACGATTTTAAGCGTTTACAGATAAGGGATTCAGAGGATGAAGATGATGGTTATCCATGCATGATTATAGCAAGTAAACATCGCAGCAAGCCGTGTCTTGTGAATGTGTTGGTAGAAGGCATTACACTTAACATGGAGATAGATTGTGGAGCGCCGGGTAGGTAATCAGCTTGGCAGCATACAGTTCATACTTCAACCATGTTCAGGTTTCTAAATGCAGCAGTCCTTTGGTCATGGTTGACGGGCAACAGTTATCTATTTTTGGTGAAATATCGGTGAAAGTTGTGGCCAATCACATTCAGCGTCAACAGGGTCCACTCAATTTTTATTTTCAAATTCCCGGTTTTTTCCCGGTTTTCTCGGACCAAAAAATTTCCCGGGTTAAGGCGCGGATCATGTAGTAATGAACTAGAATAACGAATAGAAAACAATTACTCTAAGCAAACAATTTTGAACAAATTGAGTTCCAAAGCTTAATAAAATTTTCAGTATAAGCGTTGTTTATAATATAAAAATGACTACATTTTAGGACCCAACTATTTACAAATTCTGCTTTCAGTTTTAGGCCCATGAAGCTAAAGAAAATAATTTAGATGATAGTCTGAAAACAGATGACAGTCTGAAAGTTAGTTTGTGTGTGTACCACCAAATGATTTCTTTATAATTTTTTTAAGAAACTTTTCCCAAAGATTCTATGAAAAGTTCTAAGCCATTGCTTGAGAAATTCCTTCTGGCGTTTCTATAGGTATTCTTCAGGAGTTTGTAGCCATTCCTCCAGCGATTCCTTCAGCAGTTTCTTCTGGCAGTTCATTGGCTGTTCTGTTAAACTTTCTTGTGATGACATTTATGGTGGAGTCCCTGAACTTATGAAGTTTTGTGATTGTAAAGGAATCCCTGGAAGACACCTGAAAGAACTAAAAACTATATGGTAATTGCTGAAATAATACTTGGAAAAAACCCTGATTTATTGAAGAAATTTAAGAAATTTTGTTTGCACGAGTATCATAATCTCGTGTATTCAATTCTTCACGTTAAATATTCTGCAAGGGGTTTTGTAGAATTATTTATAAGTTTTGTCTAGAATGTTTGCAAGGATTCTTAGATATAAATCTCTAAACATTTCTTCAAGTATTCCGCTGGAGCAGTGTTTTTTTTGAAGTTCCTCAATCGATTGCTCCACAATATTTGACAGAGTTTCCTACAAGGATTTCTATAAAAGTATTGTTCTTCTAATTTAGAAATATCTTCATGCATTCATGCCGAATAGAAGAATGTTCTCGATATATATTTTTGTTATTCGAAGCATAATATTTTGAAAGTGATTTTTGGTTATCTTTAAAATCATATTGCCGTGAGAAAACCTACATATCGACATGGAATTTTCATAAGGGCCAATGTCGCAAACGTAAACAATGGCTTCTTCCGCAAATTTCTTGAAAAAGCAAACTCACTCAAGTAAACTACAACTTCTATTCTAAAGGGAACTCCGCTTCTGTACAATCATCGTGGTAATTCCCTATGGTTAAGTTAGCATTCTCGACAAATTTGCGGTAGAAGCCATTGTTTATGATTGCGACCCAATGTCCCCTTATGAAAACTCCATTTCAATATATATTGTGCAATTGATGAACAATACCAGATCGATGGCACGATTACAAAAAAGGCTTGCTGGCTGTCGATCAGATGGAGCATCGGTAATGATGGGTTCTGACCAATCCGTCAAAAAGCTGCTGAAACGTGTCAGTTCTCATTTCATAATTATCAAATGTACTTGCCACTTTTTGGTTATTTGTGCAAGCTATACATGCAAAAAGGTGCCACTGGAACAGTTGATGCAAGATATTTATAGTTACTTATCTGCATGTTAGAATCT
>JASCZW010002237.1:0-69098 GCA_034211315.2 Aedes japonicus
TAGGAACGATTGCCAGCCATAATGCGCCTTTTGTATCTCTCTGCTGGTATCGTTATCGTCGGTCACCAATGAGCCCAGATACACGAATTCATCTACTTCCTCGATTTCATCACCGTCGATCTGAACTCGGCTCGATGGTTCACTAATAATTTTTCACAAATTGTCGACCGCATGACAGCGAAGTTGACTGTCCGCAAGCCGTTTGTTATAGCGGGCGACTCTCATGACCTGGGCGCTGGAGTGGAGGAGCCGTTTTGCCAATCCAAGGGGTCAGATTCTGTTAGAGACTTTGGCTAAGCTCAATGTAGACCTGGTCAACATCGATACCAAGAGTACCAACCACAGAAACAGAGCGAAGTCGATCATCGACGTGACGTTCTGCAGCCCTGGGTTGCTAAGCAACCAGAGGGCGGACGGTTGTTGAAATATATAGGATCACATGACAGCTCGTTTACGGAAGCGAAGAGCACCTACTCCTTTCATCGCAGGTGGAAGACATCATACTGCGACAATCATGTATTCAAATATGTGCTTGAGCGGAAACGAAACTTGAGTGAAACTCAGGCAACTACGCTGAGCTTCTCAATCGCGTGGGCGCTGACAATGGCACCGCGGAAGACGGTACGAAGGGTGAACTCATTGTGATAGGAAAGTCGCTCAAAATGAACAAGGCGCTGGATCAGAGGGCATCCCAAACCGGCCATCAAGACGGCTATTTTGCTGGCTCCCGACATGTTCAGGGTACTATTGCAAAGATATCTGAGCGAGGGCGTCTTTCCAGATGCCTAGACATGTCAAACTCTCGTATTACCTCCAAAGACAGGGAAGCCTACAGCTGATCCATCAGCATATAGATCGATATGCCTGTTGGATACGACGAATAAGGTACTCGAGAGGATAATCCTCAACATGCTGTTGAAATACATGCCCAATCAACACAAAACTTTCATTATATGTTGTAGCTACTTGATTATGATTTAATTGGGTCACTAGTAACTAGTTTTGCATCTGAAAAAGCAAGTAATGACAAAAACCGCGACAAAAATCGATATCTCGAGAACTTTAGACTTTAAACTTTAGACAAATTTTGTCTATATTTTTGTCGCGAAATTACGTCAATCGTACCATAGTGCAATGGTCACTCTTGACGTAAGGAAAGCGATCAATTGCGCAGGTTATGAGGCTATTTACAACTCGCTCCAACGCCTCAGGGTACCTGGGTTTCTGAGAAAGTACTTCCAGAATCGTGTACTAGTCTACAACAAAAAGCGGGTAAGGAATGTGTCCAAATCATTTCAAATGTTGCTCAAGGATCTATCCTGGGCCCGATGCTTTGGAACATAATGTACCTATGACGAAGTGTTCAGATTGAATTTCCCTAACAAGGTAAAGATTGTTGGTTTCTCGGACGGCATCACCGTTGAGGACTATGGCTGTATCACTCTATTGACCTAGCAGATGCATGGATGCGTTCCAGCTAACAGGAGCTGGGCCATCATAAAACAGAGGTTATTGTGGTTAATAACAGGAAATCGGAGGAACAGGTGACGATAGTGCCATCTGGGTACTAGTGGGGTAACTGCACTATCTTCTCAAAGTAGTTCCACAGTTACTTGGGGGTCATGATCGATGTCAAGCTGCCCTTCATCAACCATGTCGATTATGCCTGCAAGAAAGCCTCCATGGTTATCTCAGCATTATCTCGTATGATACCTGAGAAGGATAAAATAACAAATGAATACCTAATTTTGATCTTTAGAACTGGCCTTGGTATTTAAGAGGTAAAATACCCAAGCAAAATACTTAAGCATTTCAGGCAAAATATCTCTCGAATAACAAAACTTGTTATTTAGGATACCTGGGAATACCTAAGAGGTACTATTTTGGTATTGTCTTAACTCAATTTGGTATTCGCATAACATTGTGGGAACATTTTTATGGTATTATCCTCAGGTATTTTATCGCTCATGCAGCACTCTAAAATGCCAAGTTATTCGTTCCTGCTCCGGTGTCCAATAGCTCGGTATTGTAAGGGAAGCTCCAAGCTAGTGTCACATTGTGCATACCCAGGTATGGTGGGCCAGTATGAGTCACCACGTTAAATACATTGAGCTATCTAGCTAAGCTGGAGAAGTACGCACAGGGTAGCGTACCTAAGAATATTCAGCGCAAACGGCACACTGTAACGCGACTCTGCCTCTAAGCGGCTATGATGCTCATAGGCATGATCATAAGAGAGAACGTAGAGTGCTTCGAACTCTAGTTCACCGAACTACAAAGTTGACCATTTACAAGACATTAATTAGACCGGTAGTTCTCTACAGCCACAAAACATGGACATTGTTAGTGGAGGACCAACGCGCCCTTGGTGTCTTTGAACAAAAGGTGTTGCGTACGATCTACGGTGGAGTGCAGATGAAAGACAGAACGTGGAGGAGGGAAATGAACCACGAATTGCATCAGTTGCTTGGGGAGCCTCCCATTGTCCACACCACCAAAATCGGTCGGCATCGGTGGGTTTGGTGCAAGAATATTGGACCATAGCCCAATTAAAATGATTCTCGAAAAAAGAAACGACAGGCACAAGAAGATGAGTCGTGCAACGAGTAGAAGGTGACCTACGGGCCCTTCGCAGACAGCGAGGCTGACGAAGTATAGCCATGGATCGAATACAATGGAAACAACATTTGTGTACATCAAAGGCCACTCCGGCCTTGGTCTGATTTGTAAGGTAAGTAGGAGCCACATCTATGGTCAAGCGGCAGAGCAAATGGAACAGCTCCCCCAAGGTTTGATCCTTATTTCGAAGTTTTAAGGATAGAATGAAGCTTGTTGTAGATCTTGTCGGACCATGGTAGCTTTAGTCAATACCCGAATAACGCCGAGTCCTTAATCGATCCACCTTGCTTGTTGCGCCCCCCTTAGTCTTGTGCCCTTCAGTTCGTCATCGAGAATAATTTCTACTGAGCTGTCTTCCAACAGTCTTACGACACGACCAGCCCACCGTAGTTGATTGATTTTAGCAGTGAGGACGATATGAGGCTCCCCTAGCAACTGATGTCATTGGAGGTTGATTTGTCGGTTTGAACTCCCATTCGAGCTTAATGATCGTTTTTTGGCACTGGATACCCTAGCAGCGCACATGTTGCAAATCAGTATAATCAACTTCACTGTGACTTAAAAAGGTCACAATCAAGTTGCTGCAACCAACTGTGCCAAATTTTCTTTACTTGGGTAGTGAGCTAGAAGAGCTATGCCACTTTCCATTGTGGCTTAGCGCGTCACTCAAGAGATCTATATCCAATTGTAGATGGTGATGTTGTCACTGCTGTTGTTTCTGATATCAGAAGCAAGGCGCAAAATGTCCACATGTTTTGAGAGTTAATTTCTGCTTTGATAAACGCAACCAACCAATAAGGACACTGAGGGAGCTAGTACAACGAAGCTGGAAGTAGTACAATGAGGTTTTTACGAAGGATAGATCCCCATGGACGACGAAACGTACCCGAACAAATGTTTTATGGAACCACTGGTCGATGTGATCTCCCAAGCAAGTTCAATTTCGTTTTTGCCGATAAATTCGAAAGAAAGCTTATGATCTGTCTAGGTATGTTCTGTAGCGGAGGCCAAGGTATTCATGACAAACAAGACAATGAATTCCAAAACGTACAAGCAGGACTGACTGAAAAACGTATTCTTCTGTTGGACTTACAATGTATCTGTAAAGCTTCGAACTGATTCGACAAGCTGCCACTACAGCATAGAAGTACTACAGTGGTATCAAGACAACGGGGTTGATTTATTTATTTATTTATTTATTTATTTACATCACCGTCTTCGAATTGACGCACAGACTGAATTATTCAACTTACAAACTATATATTACTACTAATCCTATTTTTAAAAATGTTTTTTTACAAATTAAAATCAAATTTATCACAGACAACATTAAACGAGCGAAGACATGAATCCAGCGGGTTATTGTAGCCGTAGTTTTTTCTATGATATGGAACTGCAAATAACTGAGAATTCCGGAACCTTCGAGCAGGAATGTTGAACGGAATCTGTGTGAGCAGTACAGAGCAGTCTATAGTTCCCGCAATTACATCGAAGACGAATATCCGCTGCATCATAACTCGTCTATTTGACAGTGGCTCCAATCTCATGAGCCTGCATCGGTCTTAATAGGGATGAAGATTGACGGGGTCGTTCCAAGGCAGTTATCTCAGCGCAAAACGTAAAAACTTTTTCTGCACCCGTTCAATCGTCAGAACATGTACTACGTGGAAACATAGGCGTAGCCAGAGGGGGCAGAGGGGCCGTTGCCCCCCCTTAACTTTTGATTCCATTTATAGAATTTTAATGTTTGCTTCAATTTTTATTATTTTGTTAAATTACCCCTTCGCCTCAATGAAATAGCGGGTAGTTGCCTCGATTTTGTGGCAAGATGTAGCAAAAAAGTTCAAAAAATAGACATCCATGAGATTTTTTTTAAATAGTAAAGACTAAATTTTTTTCTAACATATGATATTCTACGGGCGAGACGAAACGACTTATATCCGAATTTCAGAGACAAGACAGCATGCTAATCAGAGCGAAAAGCTGCAGTTGTTTTAAACTATTCAAAGATTTTATCCGTTGCTATGAGCATGAGTAAGATTATAAACATGAAACACCCGAGGCTGCTACTCCGTTGTTGCCAGATGAGCTGTTATTACACAAAGAACCACCAGAGGACTAGCATACATTCTCAAGGTGAAAAAAACTGGTGATCTCTAACTAATGCAATAACCAGCGCCTGCCTCGCCCGAATGCATGTCAAATAAGGGAAGGAAATTTCATAAGAAGGAAAAAACCAACGCGATCCTACGTTTAACTTGCGATTATATCCTAGATACAACCCCCCTCTATTTTTTAAATATTGATACCTATTTCTGATTTTGAACTATTTATACAAATAGTGCTAAAGGGCGATACGGTCAAAATTTGGTCAATATCAACTTGACGTATTTTTTTCAATTTTGCATTTAAAAAACCTGAACACCCCTCATTTTGAAGGTGTGTGTGTGTAGAATGTTGCTCCTATTTTGATTTTGGAATTCACTCTTCAGTTGTCAAAATGCCGTCCAAGCAAGAAGAGCAGCATATCAAAATTTTGCTCGCGCATCGCGAAAATCCGAGCTACTCGCACGCAAAGTTGGCAAAATCGCTAAAAGTTGCCAAATCAACCGTTACAAATGTAATTAAAGTGTTTGGGGAACGTTTGTCGACAGCCTGGAAGTCTGGATCGGGGGGAAATCGAAAACCGGAAGCTGCTGAGACGACAAAGAGAGTTGCCGGTAGTTTCAAGCGAAACCCTAACCTATCTCTCCGAGATGCCGCAAATAAGCTGGGTGTATCGTCTACAACCGTGCATCGAGTCAAAAAACGAGCCGGACTATCGACTTACAAGAAGGTAGTGACTCCAAATCGCGATGATAAATAAAATACGACGGCCAAAGCGCGATCCCGGAGGCTGTACACGACGATGCTGACGAAGTTTGACTGCGTGGTAATGGACGACGAAACCTACGTCAAAGCCGACTACAAGCAGCTTCCGGGACAGGAGTTTTATACGGCAAAAGGAAGGGGAAAGGTAGCAGATATTTTCAAGCACACGAAACTGTCAAAGCTCGCAAAGAAATATCTGCTTTGGCAAGCCATCTGTACCTGTGACTTGAAAAGCAGCATTTTCATAGCTTCCGGGACTGTCAACCAAGAAATTTACGTGAAAGAGTGTTTGAACAAACGTCTGCTGCCTTTCCTGAAGAAACACGGTTGTTCCGTACTGTTTTGGCCGGATTTGGCATCTTGCCATTACGGTAAAAAGGCCATGGAGTGGTACGCCGCCAACAACGTGCAGGTGGTTCCCAAGGACAAGATCCCTCCCAACACGCCAGTGCTCCGCCCAATTGAGAAATACTGGGCTATTGTCAAGCGGAACCTAGAAAAGACCAAAAAAACTGCTAAGGACGAGCAGCAGTTCAAGGCAAACTGGCTTTCTGCGGCGAAGAAGGTGGACAAGGTGGCTGTACAAAATCTGATGGCAGGAGTCAAGCGTAAGGCCCGGCAATTCGGATTTGGAAAAGCGGAAGCCTAACTGAATATTTTTCCTGAATTTTATACTAATTGAACTTGAAAAAGAAATTTAATTTGATTTTTTAAATAAACGATTTCACCGATTTACACGCGTTTTCCCTTGACCAAATTTTGACCGTATCACCCTTTATTCAAGCCAATCACAAAATGGGATAGTGGTTTACTTGCTCCAGGATATGGTGGTACGGCGAGCATGGCAAACCAAAATTATGGATCACAATTAACTGTGATCCCCACCACCGGACAGCAAGGCGAACCCCCACATCTCACCGGGAAGCATTTTTGTTGTTTATTTTTCTGTGCTCACTCGATTACTCACATCGTCAAATTATAGGTAACCGAAACAACACGAAACGCGCCATGGCCGATTGCAAAATAGTGCGTAATAAAGCATCGACACAACTTTTCACAGCCGACGCTGGAAGCAAACTTTTAATTTTTAAAACTGTACCAATCCTAAAGAAGCTGCCAGAGCTCGAAAAAATTGACACCCGTCGTGAACGATGAGTAAAAAAAATATTCAGTAGGTACAATTTTCCTTCTCTTCATTTCGTTCTATCAGTCACGCAATATATTCGTGTTTACTATTTTGCTATGCTCAGTCATTCCGTTATCCTCGTGTTCCACACAACTCATTCACACCACAGCAAAGTACACGGCTATTCAAGCCTCACGAGATCTTGGTTGCTTGACTGAATGTTCTTGTAACCAGTCATTCATTTTCGCGTTGGTGAGTGATTTTTTTTTGCCACAGGATTTCAAGTATTCCCGAACATAGCTGAAGGCAAAGGAAGCCAAAAAGCCAAATGGGCGAAATCGCTACAGAGTTTGTGGGACATTTGTTCGAGAAAAGGCATTTGAAGGATCGATTCGAGAAGTTTTGGTTTTTTTCACTTAATTGATTCTCCAAATGAATGACTGTTCTTTCGTCTTCACGGTAGAACGTTGAAATTGAATGAGTATTTTTCACTTACGTACATTCACTGCTTTCTGGAACGAATGAATGATCAAAGTAAAGCAGAACAAAACAAGTTGACTCATCTTGCACAAGAGATTCATGAAGGCAAATTTGTGTTTACTTCATGTACGCTAGGAACAGTGCGTGATGACTGATATTTTGACTCAGTCAGGGTGCAATTTGAGAATTGAAAGCTCTGGAAGCTGCTTAAGAACAATCTATGCGAATCCATTTAAAATTGCGATTTAGAGAACGTCCATTAATTATGTCACGTAAAAAGTGACTTTTTACCCTCCCCCCCTTTTCACGTTGTTTGTATGGACCCTCATTTTTTTTGTATGTATAGTCACATTTTCCCAAACCCCACCTTCCCTCTTACTGCGTGACATAATTAATGGACCTTAGGGATTTGGTAAAAGTAAGAGTGTGTAGATGCATTTCATGCCTTCTGGCAACTTTATGCTCCTATTGATGTCCTGGCTCATTGGTTTAGCATCACCCGGGGGAGACTTGATCTCATTGATATCATTTTCTCCAATCCGCTCAATCAATCGCAATGTTTTGTGATACATTGGACGGATTAATATTATTTGAGATAAATCAATACAGACATCAACCAAATTTTGCATATTGGCAGGCAGTCTAGGAAGACTCTCCCAGTACCTTATAGTAATATGCTTAGAGGTGGACCAGAAAATTGGCTGAGCTACCTCAAAGATTTTTTTCTGTTTGTATGGGAGAAAAATGGTGTATTTGCGGGGTTGTTTTGTCAATATATACACTGAAAATTTATTTTCGTAAATTAGCTTTCACTGGGTTCGTAAACATTGCTTTTTTACATAGAACAAATGTCTCGTAAATTGTGTGAAACATTCTTAATGCTTGTCATCTGGTGAAATTCTATTATTACACCTCTTTGTACAGTGCACGAAATGAATTTCATGCAGATCAACCAAATGCTGCCTCTCTTCAGTCGTACTCATACATGTTGGTATTGCTCATCGGGTGTGCTGGAATCATTAATTTATAGATTTCTTTTTTTTTCAATACCATACTGAGTCGATGTAGAAGATCTGTCAGTCAATCATGCAACCACCAGAGTTTTTTTTTATTGATAACAAAATATTCGTAGTAGTTTATATCGTTTTCGAACAAAGCACGAATGTTCTTTCTGTGCCAATAAATGCTTCGTGTTCTAGACAGTTACGCGCGTGGCATTGAAAACGAAGGTAGCAACGTACAAATCTACATACAACGAACACAACGAATAGATTTGTTAGTCCTACCTTCGATTTAGTAATAAAATTAGAATGTAATTTTCAGTGTGGGCGAGAGGGTCGTGAAGGAAAATTACATTTTCAGTACAAACTGTGAACAAACTCGATGGTTATCCTATACAAAAATCCAACACGACTATAAAGTGAATGTTTAGACACATGACAGTACACGCTAGATTTTACCATGGTTGCTATTCAATGCGGTTCGATTTTGAAACATGTGGAAAACCTTAAATTCCAGAACAAACCTAGAATTGTTGAATCTTGTTGCCAAGATTTGACGGGTATTGTAAAGTACTTTGGGTAAGCGTAGAGAACATAATCCACCCGTCGTTTACTTGAAAATGTCCATACTCTTCTGGTCCACCGATCATTGTGTTGTCCGTGGTATAATCATAGACTTATGCTAAGACCAGTAGCTCCCGAAAAAATACGATTTGTTTCTTGGCTCAGTCAGTACTAGCACATCGGTCCCAAGCTTAATAATGCGCCCCTAATAATGAACTCACACGAACACACTCTCAAATATTCAGTCAAAATAACACAACAAATCCAAACAAAGGCGCAAATATGTACAGTAAGGTGTATATCGGACCATGGGGTTCTAAGGTTAACCAATTTCAAATCTCTAGTTGCATATTGATTGTTGGTATAATGTTATGTATTCAGTGTGTGCAATCGCTGGTTGAAGACGGTGTAATTCTCTCTCTCTCATTCTCTTTCTCTCTCTCTCTCTCTCTCTGTCTCTCTCTAAAAGAAATAATATCTTGCCCCACCCTATTCGAAATCCTGGCTACGCCTATGGTAAGGAGACCAAACCGGGGCAACGTACTCAAGAATGCTACGAACCAACGCACAATATAGTGTTTTCAAAGCGTAGATATCGGTGAAGTCAGACGCATGACGACGAATGAATCCCAAAACAGAAAAAGCCTGGGCAGTCATAGCACTGATGTGCTCGTTGAATCTGAGCTTGGAATCGATGGTAACTCCAAGGTCGCGAATGGATGACACACGTTCCAGTGTTGTTGTTTCCATTTTGTATTCATGAAGAGTAGGGTTATGGCATCGCCCGAAGGAAATGATTTTACATTTGTTGTTGTTTACTCGCATTCCGTTGTTGCCACACCAGGTCAACATTACATCAATATCTTCTTGTAGGGCTGCGCAGTCAGCAAGAGAAGCTATGACACGATAAAATTTTAGGTCGTCAGCGAACGACAGCTTGAACGAACAAAGCAGCGCATACAGGTCATTGATGAAAATGTTGAATAATAGTGGCCCCAGAACGCTTCCTTGTGGTACACCAGCAGTGATGCTGAAAGTGTGGGATCTGGCTGAGTTGACCACGACGTATGCAGTACAATCACTTAGGTACGAAAAAATCCACTCCGTAATCGAATCTGGAAAACCTATGTGTCTCAGTTTTTTGACGACTAGAATATAAGGAACAGTGTCGAAGGCTTTCGCGAAATCAACGTACACCACGTCAACTTGTTGCCTCGCTTCGACTTCGCGTGACAGTGAGGTGACGTAACACATAAAATTCGTTGTTGTAGAACGACGTTTCATAAAACCATGCTGGCCATCAAAGATGCCATGTTGTATAAAACATTGTGCACCAGTCTTTCAAACACTTTGCTGAGACAGCACAGTATAGATACGCCACGATAGTTCGATACTTGATTACTGCTGCCAGACTTGTGAATAGGCACGATGAAAGCTGTTTTCCAGCCTGCCGGAAACGTCCTTTCGTAAAGCGATCGGTTGAACAAACAGGCAATTGGACTCGCTAGTTCTTTGGAACACTTTTTCAGCATTAGGGGTGGAATACCGTCCGTTCCACATTCTTTATTGATGTCAAGGTTGTCAATAGCTTCTACAACTTCGTTTGGGGAAAACTGGATGACTGGTAGGTTGATATTGTGTGAAGGAATGTCAGCAAAACAGTGACGCCTTGGTACAGGTGCAACTCTGCTAAACATGCTCTCGAAGAACGAAGCAAATAGATTCGCGGCATCCAAGTTTGTTTGAGCTTGGACATCCTTGAAATTAACGTTGCGTGGGATGTGAAAAGATGCTTGCCGCGTTTTCACGAAATTCCAAAAACTTGACGGGTTCTGTTTTACGTTCACCTGGATTCTGGATAAGCAGCTATCATAGGTGGAAAATAGGACTGTTTTCAGTCAGACTGTGTCATTCTCAGACTTCGAAAGGAAAAAACGATGGCGTACTTTTATAAGGACGTTCCGAAGATGCCGTAATTCAGAGGTCCACGAAGGTTTATTGGAATGTGACTGTAACGTTCGTCTTTTCGAGTAACGCAGTTGTTAAGCGCCGCGTAAACCTTTTCGTAGAACATTGATATTGTTTCATCCAGTGGTCCAGTTAATAAACCGTCCCAGTCGATAGCATTCAACACTATTTTCAGCTGGTCAAAATCGTACGAGTGGAAATCATAATAGAGATTGTCGTCTGGCTCATTCGTTGAAACTAAATAGTCATTGCTCTCATCAAACAGCAAAACAAATGGCACGTGATGATTATCAACAGGTAAAAGTGGTGCAGGAGGTTCGATGATATCTAGTCGCTCTGGAAGACTAACGAATACAAGGTCGAGAAGTCTGCCGTTTGCATTAGTGCATCGATTAGCTTGCTGCAAACCAGTAGTAAACATCGTTTCAATGAGTACCCGTTCATGCTCGGAAGAAACATTCAGAGGAATGAAAGGATTTCTTCGAAAAGGATTCTCAATTCAATACAAATCGAGAAATATTGGACAATCGTCAAACATATGTTTTAGAAGAGTGGAAAGATGACGCGGGATGCAACAGAGATGAAAAGATGGTGGAAGCAAATGGCCGCTCAGTTCAGCCAACAAAGTGTCTAAAATATGATGAGTGGTATTCGAAGAAATTAATCAAAAATAAGTTTGAACAATTTTTTTCGTTATTTCCCCTTCAAAGTGCGATACATGAACTTCAAATTACTCAAGCTTTCGTTGTTAAACTACTGTTATTATTACGTGGAATAACACTAAAGGTATTGCTAGATCCATTAATACTGAGAGAGCAGCAAAATCAAGTCATCAAACCAATTCCATTTCGATTAAACGTATTAAAACTTCCCACCTCAATCAATCGCACAAAGTACCATAATAACGCCTTTTCTCGTCTCCGGCACAAGCTCCAACCGACTCGCCAAGGTGGGTGGTCCACCAAGCAGCTCTGCAGTCCCAGGGTGCGATAATCTTCCCAGAGCACTCCCCCAGCCCGGACCCGAGAGAAGATTATCATCTCATCGATTGTCTCTAACTGCCTTTTCATCGCTCGTTCAGATATCAGCGCCATCTCCCAGCAGCACCCGGCACTCCCCCCAACCGAAGTCAACGAAGCCAAAGTGGTGTAGATGAACGTGGCAAATGAAATAAATCACTCCATTCCGAGACCAGATTTACCCGATGCCGCCGCGCACGCAGCCGGACAAACCTAAAAGCCCATCACTCGGCTCATCTCAATAGAGGAGACGAATAAAAAGAGCACTCCATAAAACTCAAATCCTACACAGAGTCAGCCACCCACCAACCGAGAGCACTCTCACTCGGAAGATCATTTGCCGCGCATTCAAATGCCGACCGCCCGTCTGCTGCGGGAGCGCGCCTTTGCCATTTGCCAACCCTCAGTGCGGGAGCAATTTGTAGCTGGCTGCCTCCCCCCATCCCCCTTCCCCATCTTCTACCTAAACGGAGCGGCTTTCGAGGCTTCTTTGAATTCGTCCAAATCTGTCATCCTTCCTCCGGCCGTCCGTCCGTCCTTCCCGGTTTCGATTCGCGGACTCGCGGCGAATGCACTTTCAGATGCAGCTACCGGTCTGATTGCGCATTAAGCGCATAGTCTTCCCACAATTAGTGTCTATCAGTCAGGCATGAGGCTGAGCCGCTGCTGGGAAGCGGTGGAAAAAGACGACACACGTTGGAATTGGAAAACTGAAAACGAAATTATGTGGAATGCGTGCGACTGTCACCGAGCGGCAAGCGGATCGCAGTATGTCATGTGAAATTGGCAAGGATCAGTAATCAAGGTCGTTAAATCTCACTTCTGTTCGGGTACCGTTCGATTTTAATCGTTTGCGAACACTCAAATCACTCATCGGTTCGACGAAATTTTACTTCTTTAATCGTCAATTCTTTAATTGAAAGTTGTTGACAACAGTGAGAGATAGCTTCGAGTGATTTGATCTTCTGGATCGGGATTTTAATCGGAATTGTTTTGGATATGTAATTATGGAGTATGAGAATGTTCTACAAACAACGACTGTATTGGAGACACAAAAAAACATTGTAATTGTGTGTCTCATACACACAAAAATGGACGTTCTCTTCACACTTTCAGGGAATAAGGTACAACGATATAGTTCAACACAATCATATTGTTTACCCTTTTCTCAATACCCAAATAACCGCCTTGCCACTGTTTTAAAATTTTGGACGATGGTGAGGCTAACATGTTCCGGCAGTTTCAAGGAATCTTTCTTCGAAATCTTGATTAGTTTCGATCACTTCAGAAGTTTTTCGAAGTTTTTTTTTAACGTAGGACTACGTTTCTTCTTTCTCTACCGGGTGTCATTTCAAAATTTTGAAAAACGAGAGCGTTTCGCAAATGTGAAAGATTTTTGAACGTTAATAACTCTCGTTTGACTGAACAAAATGATTTCATGTTTACACCATTTGATCAGAAAAACTAACATAGTTTTTGCATTACAGTTTCAATTAAATGCTATAAGTATGAACAGTTCAATTTTTTACTTAAAAAATGATCTACTTTTGCCCCATACAAATCTACATATAAACAGGCTCAAAATCATGTTGGTTCAATTAATGTGTTTCAAGGGATCTCCTTTCGTAACATGAGTCTTGAAGTTCAGGCAGGAGTAAAACCCCTCCAGACTCGGTTCATTGAGCTCTCGCTCAGAATATTAACCAAATGTGGAGTTAAAACGCATTTGTAATAGACAATTTTGAAGAAATGTTAGGGCTAAACACTAAATCTCGAGTTATGATACCGTTCCGAATCATATTTCAGACGCTTAAGACATATAGAGCAAAAAAATGATTATAATTTGCGGTAACAACACAATTGGGACATGTCCTTCTGATTTATTGCTTCATTAGTACTGTGTTGTGTTGGCTACATTTTCAAATTTCGGACATCTCTTTGATTACGATTTCCGTATGCTAGAATGCTTGTCAATCGTTCCATAGTTCGTAACCACCTGATAAAATTTTAGTGAAAGCACAATTAATGAAACACAAAACGAAAACAACCACTCATCGTAAAAGAATTTCATTTTTTAATTTGTATTAAATCAGCGCAGTGTTTTTTTAGGTTACCCAGTATTAAGGCTCATCCATTTTATACCCTTGTCTTGTGATTCAAAGGTACATAAAATAAGTTTAAAGTATCCCACATACTTTTAGAGATTCTAAAAATATGCATGTAGTGTTTTGTTTGTTGAAGTGCTTAAAACCATAAAAACAACTGGTCTATATGATTGGTGACCTACAATACTGAGGTGATTGCAAAGTAACTTTAATTCATATTTTCTTAATCGACCTGTACTTCACATAATGTAAAAGGCAAAGAAACTAAAAAAACTGGTTTGCTTGGAGAAAGTTATCGTGTAATGTAATAGATGTTGTACATTCTCATACATATTTGATAATATTTGGACTGATAAGTCGAGTTATTAGTACGAGACACTGAAGGAATCTGCACATTGTAGACGAAATACGCGTATCTGTCAAGATAAGCAAAGGTAGTTGGAATTACTAATTACTAAATTACTAATTTTTCTTCTAATTTCTAGTTACAGGTATTCCACTAAACAGCTCAAATCCTCTAGGATTCATGTTATGCTTGTTGTGGTAATTGTCCCTCATTTTTAACTTGTTCCGTTGTTGTTGTGTTGTTTGTTGTCCTTTTCTTCTGCTTCAATCTAGCTTCCTTAATCTGCATGCGAATGGCCTTTTTCGCCTTTTTTCTTCTTCCAGTTTCTCCTTTTGCTTCGTTCGTTCTTCATGTTTGTTTGATTTGGCCACAGCTTTCATTTCTTTCTCCTTCTGTTTCAACTTAGCTTTTTCCTCCCTTTCTTCGAGTTTCTGACGCTTGGATATTTCCACCATCTTCTTAGCTGTTTGTTCTTCTCTGTACATTAAGTCCCAGGATTTTCTTGTAGTCACCGCTGGTGCAACGCGGTGTTTTCGTGTGTAACGTGCCAGTGCGGTGTTATTCCCAGCACTTATAAGACCCCCGTCTTCAAGCCTCAGGGCCGGCACACGCTCGAAACAAACCGCGAAGCAAGGAAACACTTCACGTTCGCTTCAAACAAAACTCTCACTTTATTACTGTTAGTGCACACTTTTATTTTGAATTCCCACTTTCTTAATTCCTACTCCTATCTCAGCTCTTGTCTTTTCACTCTTCTTCGGGGCCCCTTCATCTGTCTCCTGACCGTCAACTGTTCCTGCTGTTACTCCTCGGCAAGGGATCTAGGCACTCCGCTCGGCTTTGCTAGGGTTGGACTGACGCTGAATAACGGAGGGAATCATGTTGGCGAACGGTGACTGAGCACTACCGGCGTTAGGCGGGGTCAAATTTGCCTAATCAGGCTCCTTCCGTAAATATTACGGTAAAACTGCGAGGTCCTGTGGGCGCGATGGAGATTTGGGGATGACGGTTAGTTTGTTAGGCAATGGTCGGGTCTGGTTCAGTGTTTTTTTTATTAGATGTAGTGCATTACCTCGATATCCAATTGGTTCAAAATGTCTTCCACTCAAACTTCTTTCAACTACCGAGCCTTTTGCTTCGATGTTTGGCACTGTTCGTTGATAAGGAATGTATCGAAAATAAGCTATCCACAAACTTTATTTCAAATTATATTGAAAACCGATATATTATTCATACAAAAAATTGATCCTTTATTGTACGAGGTTAAACTTGAACATAATGAAGACCGGATGAAATTTAAGTTATTCCTTCACGAATTTTTGAACTTTGGATCGAATGCTCTTCATCAAGTTCCGGATAAGTGTTGCATCGCATTTTTTGGACGCTTGAGCCCAATTTTTTTTTTGAATTCCTGCATGTTCCCAGCTGCCTTACCAGTCTTCCTGAAGACCCTCTTCACGATTGCCCAGTAACGTTCGATGGGTCGAAGCTGAGGGCCATTTGGTGGATTGATATCTTTCTCAACGAAATCTATACCCTTTTCCGCAAGCCAATTGAGAGTGGTTTTGGCATAGTGAGCCGACGCTAAATCCAGCCAAAACAGTGGAGGTGTACTATGCTTCTTATATAAAGGCAACAATCTCTTCTGGAGACACTCAGATCGATAGATTTCCGCATTTATAGTTCCGGTAGTGTAACAAATGGTTGACTTCAAACCACAGGAACATATTGCTTGCATACCAGTACCTTTCGACCGAATTTCTCCACTTGAATCGACCTGTCCGCATCGCTCGCATCCTGCCCAACGACGGCAGTAAAGTATTGTGGACCTGGAAGGGTTTTTGAGTCCTCCTTTACATAGGTCTCATCGTCCATCAAAACGCATGCATCCGGACGCTGCAAAAGACGCGAATACAATTTCCGGGCCCTTGTTGCTGCTCGCTTCTTCTGTTCTGCACTTTGTGTGGCCGTTTCGGGTTGGAAGAACCGGGTTTTCTGCCTCTTCCTGGTAGCTCATCCAAAGAATAGTGTTCCCCAAACTTATTAATGATGGTTTTAACACTCGCATGATGAATTCCAAACCGCTTCGCCAATTTTGGCATAGTAATACCCTTCTCACTTAGCCATGTGTCCAGAACCTTAGTTTTCACTTCCTTTTCAATACGCGACATTTTGAAAACGCAAAATTTGAACCGCACAAACATGTAAACAAAAGAAAGCTGACAGTCAAACGCACAGCATGCAGTGTTCAGAGCATAAAAAAACATCACAAATACATGCGTACAACGCAAATGTATGTGGATAGCTTATATTCGATACACGACCGTAATCTTTGAAGATCACAAGACTAATGACTTTGTCTTCTTATGGATATTGACCTCGTACCAATGGCCGTTGACCCGCCGTTTGTGCCTCCAATTCTCCACGCAATGTCCCTTATTTCGCTCCCCGTGAATCCTGTGTCCAGGGTGTTTCGGCAGTCTCATTGATTTCTTCCGGAAATTTTGCTGCAATAAATTTACGATAGTCACATGAAAATTTAATAAATGTTGAAATTATTATACTTACTTTCCCCATAAACAATGTATGGTTCTATCTGTAGATCAGGCATGCTGATGTCAAGGCCGATTAAAGTAGGATCGATTTCAAGGAAATCCGGTGGTCCCTCCACTTCATCGGATACTCTTCTCCATAAGTCGAACAGCTGAATTGCCTCAGGATTTCCGGTCCACAACAAATTTCTACATTGCTCTTGGAAGGCAACGAGTGATTCAACTCACGAAGAAATAAGAAGTTAAGGCAGGCTTGGTTCAGCTTCTGGCTCGGGTGCAGGAACTGGAATGTTTTCTCTTTTATTTTTAGAGATTGTATACGGATTCGGCAATAAAGTGTAATCAATCGCATTTGCGTTCCTCGGAACCGGACCGCCTTTTCTAAAACTATTTATTTCAAATCGATAATCCAGATTTTATTGATAACTTTACCCATTATAATGCAATATAATACTGATCAACTACAGCATATGTTTTGGAATAACACCGCCTGAAACCTTCTTGAACAGCTCCAGACGTTTTTCGAAACCGTCACAGGCGGCACGCACGACTTCCATCGGCATTTCGTACCAAGTTTGTTTGATTACGGTTTTGAATTGGTTCATATTAGACGCCCTGTGGTCATTTTTACCTTCGCCAGCATATATGACCATACGAAATAATCCAAGGGATTCAGATCTGCTGGTCATTCATTCTTGTCCCCTGACCACTTTAACAACTCGTGCAGTCCGCACCGTACGAGTACGACCGGATCTCTTCCGGTCATCCAACGAGCAAGTGTCAGGGTACCTTCGGATGGTTCGGTACACAAAATCCCGCTTTACTCCGAGGTTTTTAAAATTTCTGAAAATAGCGCCCGAGCTATTTTATCACCACAGCACGAAACTCCTTCATCGCTGGTAAAAGATAAACACCGAATGAAAACAATCGGACATAACCTAAAAGCGTTTGTATAAACATAGTGCAAAACTACACCAACACATACGTGAAGCATGTTTAGTAGTTGCACGACACCAATGCAAGTAAAAAGTGTATGAGAAAATGTAACCGGCGATTTCGGTTCCAATTGTAATTTTAAAGAATGTAAATAGATAATTAAAAATAAGATTCAAAATAAGTTCAAAAATAGTAAAATTTTCCCCTGTCAAAACTTAAAAGCTAGTATAAAAAAATTATTCACTATATACAACATGCCTTTGAATTAAAAATGCCTTAAATAAATCATTACTCTAGCATAGAAAATTTATATTAAAACACCTAAGATAAATTTTGAATTTGAATACAAAATATCTAAAACGCATAGGCTTGTACCACAGTAGATATCTACAGCACCAATACTAACACAAATCTGTATGGTGTCAACAACGCCATCTATAGAAAAACTGTTCCAAAAAAGGGGGCTACTGGCAAACTCTGGTTGCGAAACTCGTCCACTTTCGCACGAACCACAGGCCTCGTCAGTTCTTAGTTCAAGTACCAAAAAGTCCTCAAAATTACCTTTGAAAGTGAGGAGAAAATACCGCGGATCAGTGTTGGTGACTGCCGAAAAAATCAGTGAAAATTATTTATTCTTATCCGTGCTTGAAACAACCGTATCGATGATTGTATTGGTAAAGGCATCATACACAGGAACTCAGAGAATGAACAAGATTATACGTTTTGTAGATTACTTCATTCCACCACGCAAGTCGAATGGACAACAGCTCTGCTTACTTGTGATTCACTCTTCGTTGATTGAGTGGCTATGGAAATACGACCCAGTAGGATCGCCAGATGATAATGTTCGGAGACGAGAGATGATAGCATTCATTTGAACAGAATCTTTCATTGTCTTTTGGATCGAATGACAGTGTTGGAAGTTTTGTTAAGTATGTACCGTCTGGGAAAAATCGGCCTAATCGATTGATTTTATTAATTTTCCTGTCACAGGTATCCGATGAAAGGTCGGTATCGTGTTCGAAAGAAATATCTTTTTCTATCCCAAACCCATGTTGAATTCGTTTAACTGAAACGGAAAAGAACGAAAAATAAAATTGAAACTTGTAAGGTTCCCACGCAAACTAATGGGAGCTGTCACTTTTAGTTTCGGAAAAATGTTCCGCTCGATTATTCCGTAAGTGAAGGTGACATTTCGTTCCATGCAGATAACTTGTCAAAATTCCGCTTGGTAATATTGAACAAAATTCCGTAATCTTTTTACTTTTTAGGTCGATACTGGGCTTACGTTGTGACAATTTTTCAGGACTATTGATACAATATGTTATGAACACCTTATGAATTTTACATGTGAGACAAACCGTTACCGATTTCAGTTGAAAGGGGTATAGGGGTTAATTATAGAAGTCCAGTCGAGCAACTCGACTCGACACTTGTCACTGTCAAGTCGAGTAAAATTGCACATTACAGAAACCGACTGAAACTGATCGAGTCGATAACGGATGTCAACTGCTAACTATAATGTTGAAACTCTTCCAAATGACTTTGAAATATTACATCATGTAGTGATTCGGGACTTTCATCAATTTAGCTGTCATTTTTGAGAGAACAGGTATTAACATTTTTCACTCTTGTTTTGTGAATTTCTCTAATGTTTTTGTTAATCAGAAAAACTCATTGGGGCGCTGTGCCAATGTTGCGACTTGAAATACCTTGCGGGGAAGTTATTGATTAATATGTGGACAAGTGTCAATATACATATTTCAAAAATGATACAGAAATGGGGTTCTTATCTAGTCATCACCAATTTATACGTGATGATACTGAAGCTATTGACAGTACTACATAATTCTTTAAACATTTAACATTAAAGGTTGCTGAATAGATATGCGTTGTCTCACTTTAACGATTTTATTTCGAAGTTCTCTGACCTTCTGGTAAAGCATTCAATCTTTTTCCTAACCTTCTGGTATCCTGAATAGGGACTTTTTCAGAATCGAGGATTTTTTTTTTTAATTTTTGGAGAATTCCTTGAACTTTGGAAGAATTCTCAAAACTTTTTTGATATTGATGATTTGCTAAGCTTCTTGATTTTTTATACTTCTCTGCTAAACTTCAGCAAAGTTTTCTTGACGATCAAATCTCTCAAACGAGGTGAGATGGAAACCAAGGAATTGTGATTCCTACATGAGGTTGTGTCCTAGCTCAAAGAACAATGGGAACGGTTGGGGAGATGGTGTTCACCATATTTTTATATGCTGCCATGAGCAATGAATATCATTATGGTCATATGAATGATTTTAGTATTGACTGCTTCTTCTGTTTGCCAGTGATTTTCCCTTGAATTTCAGGGAACATATTTTCTGATCTTCGACAAAGCTCTTTGCTGTCAAAATTATGGGATGTTTTCTCCTGAACTTTAATCAAGTTTCCTCATAAACGTCTGGACAGTCACTCCTGATTTTCTTGTAAATATACATCTAACAACCCAGCTCACCTTCCAGGAACAGTTCATAAATTTTTTGCTGAACTTAGTTACTGTCTAAACTTCTGACGAGTCCCATCCTTAACTGCAAGGAAAACCTCTCCAAAACTCTGGGAAAGTTCTCTCCAGAATTTCTTGAAAAATATTCTTAAATTTCTTGGAAGTTTGTTCCTAAATTTCTGAGAAGTCCTCTTGGGAACTTTATGATAGTTGTCTTCTGAACTTCGGATAAGTTTGCTCCTGAATCTCTGAGAAATTCCAACTCCAGCTACTAGTAAGTATCTCCTATACTTCTTAAAAGTTTCATCCTGTTTTTCTCAGAAGTAACTACCCAAACTTTTGGTATTCCTGAGCTTCGAGACTTTGAGCTTCGAGCCTCATTTTGAACTTCTGAAATGTTCAATTCTGAACTTCAGGAAAGCTCACTAGCACTTATGATTGATTACGAGCTTATTCTATTTGAACATCCAATAAGTCTCATCCTGAACTCCGAGGAAAATTTTATCAAAACTTTGGGAAAGTCTGATGTTCCAAACTTCCAAGAAGTCGTCTCCTCTAAACTTCTTAATGAAGCTCTGAGAAGTCCTCTCCTGATTTTCAGGGAAGTTCTGTCCTCAACTTTTGGGAAATATGATCTTGAACTTCGAAGATGTTTGGTCCTGAATTTTTCGGTATATTCCTTCTTGAACTACTAAGAGTTTTTCTTTCTATGCTTCAAGAAATCTAGGACTAATTTCATAAAACACTTAACTCGTGGGTCGATTTGTTAATCCCATGTGCAAATGTACTTAAATAAGGCGCTTAGAAGTACCTTAGGAAAAACCCAAGGTTCTGAGATTAATTTAAAAAGCTCGACAAAATTTCGTTGATCTCGACATCTGTAATAGCAAAATCGCTCTGTCGAGCAAAGTGACGGTCGACTTCAAGCAAAACAATGCTTATTTTCTATTTCAACAAGAATGCATAAATTTTTGTTTTCTGACATATGACAAATCTTTTCTACCGGACAGGGAAGCCACTGCATCCGTACCATTACAAACTAAGTAACCTGTGCTATTGTCGGTATCTCCCAAAAACAGAAAAAACAAGCCTAAAGAAACACATGTCACCTTCTATTAAAATTTGGCGTTTAGTTGCTACATATTTCCAGTTTTTTTTCCCACTGTATTTACTGGCTACACTGTGCTTTTCGGCTTCCGATCCGTTTTTGCTCTGAACGCGGTACCACACAATCACCAAGTGATTCGATCGGAAGCTTCGAGCACTAGCACTTGATCGAATCAGGAAACGAAAATGAATCGCCAACAGAAGCCAACGAACGAATCAATAAATTGTACAAGCAAGCAGTGATGAACACGCATACAATTGGCAGGCGACGAAATTCATGCTATGTTCATTCAATGCGTACCCTGGCTCATCCGTTTTCGGTTTGAGAGGTGAAGCAGAACTTCTCATTGTGTGCGTCTAATGAATCAAAGAAGAGCGTGCAACGAATGATATATGATACGATTGAAACCATCCTTGCCACAAATATTAAATTCATTAAAATCCGCAGTGCGAGAAAGCGCGTAGTGAGCGAAGTTCTTCCCAGGTAATTATCGCCGCTTTTACCCAATACCAGTTGCCAGTAGCCGAATTATCCCCTAATTTGTACCATGTGGATTCATTTTTATCAACCCAGAACCCCGATCGCAGTGGGACCGCTGTGCCGCTGCGGATTTATTATTTATTTGATAAAATCACATTCAGGCGATCACAGCGATTTTAATTTTTCGAATACTCCCGCCCGGAGTTGGTTGCTGCTACGTGAGGATAGAAAAGCAGAACGGCCGCACCATACATTTGGCCCTACACTTTACACCTCACACACACAAAATTCGTAAGTAAATTAATAAAAAAAAACTGTATATATTAGGTTAGGGAAAAATAGGTTCAGGAGTTAGATTTAGGTTCAAAATAAAGGGTGTCCACGATGAAATTGCCACACACAAAATTGATTCGCAAAATTCGAGTTTTCATCCGATTGCCATCAAATTTTCAGAGATTGAGAAATAACTATTAAACTTCATTTTACCATTCTACTCGTATTTTATTTACATTCCATACGCAAATGCCCGCACCTTGGCCTTAACCCCGGCCATAAGATTCTGCACAACCTGTGAATCAACCGTTTTTTGCATGTAAACCCATACTTTCTTCAGTTCCTCGACTGTCTTCACTACCTTAGGTCGTTTAAGAAGATGCTGCTTCATAATCGCCCAGTACTTCTCGATGGGGCGGAGCTCCGGAGTGTTGGGAGGGTTGAACATTTTCGGCACGAAATTGACCTTATTGTCCGCATACCACTTCAGCACGTCCTTGAGTAGTGGCATGAGGCCAAATCCGGCCAGAAGATTGTTGGGACGTTGTGAGCCTTCAGGAGAGGAAGCAGCCGCTTCTGGAGGCACTCTTTATGTACACCTATCCGTTCATCGTGTCCTGGGTCACGAAAGGTGCACTCCGCTTCCCGCACGTGCAGATGGCTTGCCAATCCAGGAATTTCTTCGCAAATTTGGACATCTTCTGAGTGCGGACATGCTCCGGAACGCTGAACTTATCCTTGGCCGTGAAAAACAGGTTGCCGGGGATCTGTTTGAAGTCGGCTTTCACATATTTTTCGTCGTCCATGATGCAGCATTCAACTTTCGTCAGCATGTTGAGGTACAACTTCCTGGCACGGGTTTTGGCGGACTTGTTCTGCTTCTCGTCGCGATTAGGGGCCTTTTGTACCCTGAACGTTCGAAGCCCAGCCTTAGTTTTGGCCTTCTGGACAAAACTTCGGCTTGGGTGCAGCTTCTTAGCCACATCCCGAACGAAGGCGTTCGGATTTCGGTTGAAGGCCCCAACTACGCGGTTGTGATTTTTGGTGTTGTACGGAATACTTTTTCCTTCACTTCTGGGCTTCCGATCGGTGGTCAACCGTTCCTCGAACCGCTTAATCACTCGCGACACCGTGGAATTCGCGATTCCCAACGTTTTAGCGATGGAACGATGCGAGAGATCCTTGTTCTCGTGATGAATGTGCAAGATTTTATCACGCACGAGCTGTTCTTTCGACTCCATTTCCGCGAGTTTTGATCACAGGACTTTAAAACTTGCAGGATGTAAATAATGCACTATGAACTAAATCCACTCAAATTTTCATTAAATTCTACCCAACGGTTAAAAAGTTAGAGCAATTTCATAGTGTGGCAATTTCATCGTGGACACCCTTTATATATATTCTAAGTTTTGAATTCCCGTAAAATTGAAATAAAAATTGAATTGTTGTAAATAGTAGGTTAATAAATTTTCTAATTTGCATATACTCTGAGAACAATAGCAGCTTTTCTCTAAGGTACAGAATACTCCTTCTAACCGCAGCAAAGTAACTATCAAAAATATTGGACACGGTGTATATTCAAATAGCATCTTGAATCCATATTGATGATCAAATTTGCCGCTTAAAGTTGTCGTTACAAAATATATGAAATTTATAATTTATATGTAATTTTAATTTGTAAACGGGTCGCTAAACACTTTTAATGACAATATTTAAATCATATCGATGAACAACACAGTTCATTTTATAAACTGAAAATATGACATTGCGAATATTCCTGGAACTTCCTTGAATTTTTGATGGAAGTATGTATCTAGTACCATACTGGCCACTTAATTCGTAATTCTGGTAGAGTGTAAGAAGGGTTCAGTCTCACCGACGGTGGATTAATTCGGGTTTTTTTTTCATAAATTAAAAAAAAAGTCCATAACACCTGTATTCCGCAAGTGAGGCTCAGAATGTTTCAGACTACTTTCTATTATACTCCCACAACATGAAACAAATATCCATCATCATCATCATCGTGACGAACAAAATAATTTGTAGTGTTGATAATAGTGGAAAGAAAAATATGAAAAAAAAAGAAAATAGCCAACTAATTGTAATCCGTTTGTAAACAACTTTGTCAAATACAATCTTCATTTTTAAAACCTTAAAAAAAACAACATAACCGTGCACGACACACAGAATAATCCGTTTTATGAAAGTAAAACATCGTGAGATACAATCTTCATAAAAATTTCGCATACTGTTTAGCATAGAACTTGAACGTGTAAAATACATAGTCTATTAAATTTTGAAAGTGTTGGCGCACGTTTAATGTGTCTTGACATTGAGTTGAAAACATTTATTCCTTTGATACAATTGATTTATTCCTTTGATACAATTCTCTGCTTCAGTGACAACCATTGTTAAGTGTCTCACATGAAAGTCGAGGAAGTGAATATGTTACATCTTTAAATCAAACGTATTATGTTGCTCTCCAAACGCCGTAGCTTCAGTATTTGTGTTTGATGGGCGAAGAATAAAATGGAAGGGCAAAAGTCCAAATGAGGATAGATGATACACTCAGCGAAATAAACTTTCGATATTCATAAGATTGCGTTATGATTATTTGCTATCAGAAATCAGTATGAATTTCATAAATTTAACTTATGAAATATTATGATGTTGAAAAAATAAAAATATGGAGCAACCTGGATTTGAACCATGAACGTTGAGGTTATGGGTCCAGTGACTTGCCCACTAGGATATATTAACACATGTAATCGGGAGAACTAAAAGGCGTACAAGAACAACGTCGTGTGAAACAAAATCCATTCATAAGTCCGCCGTATGAAATTCGAAAGCATCGTTCATAAGTTGAACATTATGAAATTCATAAGATTATTTGGTTGAGTGTAGGTTTGCAAAACTTTATTTTAAAACTCGATGGCAAAGTAAACCTGAACGCACGGTTTCATATACCATATAAAAAACGTTAAACAGGCATTTGTTGATGTTTTATTGACAAAGAAGTTGGTGAAAAGTTTTCCTCGATTGATCGACGGATCTTGAAAATAACGGATTAAAAAAAAACATCCGATTCTGCTCCCTGAAACAAAATTTAGTGGCCAAAAAGCGAGCACCATTACTATGCAAACGAGTTTTGAAGAAATTTGATGGCTGTATTTTAATGGATGACGAAACATATTTCAAAATGGATTATAAGCAAATCCCCGGACGAAAATTTTATTGGTCATGGGATGTCCCTTCCTGGTATAAATTTGTTTTTGATGATAAGTTTGCTCTGAAACTAATGATTTGGCAAGGAATCTGCAGTTGTGGCTTTAAAACCAAGGTTTTCATCACATCTCACTCAATGATGTCGAAAGTTTACATTAAAGAGTGTCTGAAAAAGCGAATTCTACCCTTCATTCGGCAACACAAGACCAACGTTACGCTTTGGCCGGATCTAGCCAGCTGCCACTCTTCTAAGGAGGTACTAGAATGGTATGCTGCAAACACTGTTAATATCGTCGCCGAAGAGATTAATCCTCCGGATTGCCCTGAGTTCAGACCGTACGAAAAATATTGGGCAATTGTCAAGCGAAAACTTCGAGAATGCGGTAAAGAAGTGACAAATGCACAATAAATGCGTTTTAAGTGGAATAAGTTCGCCGGTGCAGTGTCACCAGCACCTGTGCAGATCATGATGGCATCGATCACAAGTAAAGTGCGACAGTTCGTTCGAAACGGTTCGAAATGCTGAATAAATAACTTTTTCTTTGACGTTTTGATCAACCGCGTATGTTGTTTAATTCTTGAGTTATGATCACTTGAATGCGTCCAAATCGGGCTTTATTTTGAACTGCATATGATAGCTTATCATTTTTTTTATATTGTTAGTAATGATATCAATTGAGTGCTATACATCAAACAGGTTTAGTTTTGATGCCGTTTCAAATCATGTGACTCGGCCCAAAATTCTAAGCAACCATCTATTTAATTATCACTTCTAGATAATCGTTGCAACTTTCCATCATTCGAACCATCCTCGGCAAAAAGAAGAAGAAATCCGAAACATATGTTTCCGTTAATTATCAGAGCAACAAAACTTTCGTCATGCCGAAAATTCCAATTCCGAAAGTGGCAACATCAAAAGCAAAAGTCAACAGTCCGAAAATCTCAGCGGCCTCACTCGCCCACCTTCCCGCCGCCCTACGACATCATCGTTCGTCAAGAGTGGACTCACGTTTTCTGTTTGCGGTTGATTCCGATTCCTTTTCTCGATATATAGATATATTTTGCTGGACCACCTCGCTACCAACGGGCACGCGGTGAAAACAATGTGTGAGATTCGACATTCGCTGGGACCCCAGAAGAGCGGGATGCCCTAGGGCTAGCACCTCGCCACCCCTTTCGTATCCGAGCAAAAAAATGTATTCGGGGTGGCAATGCGGATTTGGGTACAGTTTTTTTTTTTTGGTCAGAGGGAGTGCCATCCACGAGTCTTCCGAAAATTGTTCCGAACCTACCGGGAGATTGTTCCCCATTTTGGGGTAAAACTCTCACTACCCGTCGGTTTGTCCACTTTCGATGACACTGCAAGAGGGAGGGGGGCAACGGTTCCTCTCGTAATTCGCGGCCACTGGTAAATTATTGCGCAAACCGAAACGATCCCAATTCGCGTCATCTGATAACGTGCTGATAAATTCGAATTGTCATAAAACCTCGCAAACCGATACTAAAGATCGCATCATCATCATCATCATCATCCTTCACGCATCTATACGCACTTTCACCTAATAAACGCGGCAGCTCGGCAGCTCGGCCTGTCGATCAACATTTTCTCGATTCGTCCAAATATAATTAGATATCCATCGTTGGCAATCGGGACTGGGATGTAAATTAGTAAACTTGCTCAAACGTAGGTATCCGAACGTTGATCTGGTTAGGTTTTTTTTTCTCGCGCTAAATCAAAGTTTTATTCAAATTATTTTAAGCGTAAGAAGCGCGCGCAAAAAAAAAATCCTAAATCTGCGTGCGCAGCTCGTAAATTGTTTAATTAAGCAAGATTTGGAAAATTCAGTTTGCTCAAATGCAGCTCTCATTCAGGTTTTCGCTAAATCGCTGAAGGCCATTACTTGCCATTTAACGCCCAAAGCGATCTCCAAAATCGACCGTCGAAACGGAGCGGATGTTTTCTCTTTCGTTTCGGAAGTGAAGTTTTTTTTTGATCTACGGCTGCCTACCTTCCTCCGGCTAACTAGTGAACATGTGGAAGGTTTGCGATATTTTCGTTGTATGGACCTTTTGCGCCCCTTGTTGGTATGCGGGTTTTGAGATATCAGGAACCAGCAGCCGGATTCCGGTGGTACAAGAAATTATTGAAAAATCTCTTGAAGAAACAAAATTATCATAATGTGTGCCTCTTTAAAAAAAATGTGATTTCTTGACTTTCATCATTCCAAGCGATCAAAGGGAAAGAGAAAACGATTTTGAGTGAAAAAAAACATAGTTCTCACAGTTTCCGCCAGATGGCATTGCCAGCTATTTCTAGAATAATTGTTGAAAACATCCTATTCGTACGAAAACCTATCCCAATTAGGTTTCCCTTTTTAAGAATTAAGCAATAAAAACTGCTGAAGGTATTTAATTTTTCCAACTTGCAGTTTCGATAGTTTATAACAACATTGTTTCAATCTTAACACATAAAGCATTGCACAGTTGGCGAAAATGGATTCAAAATCCCATTAATTTAGACTGCGCAGGGTCCTGAAAAATAGCTTATCTTATGGGAAAAATTGAGGAAAATCCAATGGTGTTGATTTCATTTAGGGTTGACCACAGTAAGTGTCCCATTTTGCCCATTTCTCCCCTCCTTTTGGATGCAAACTAGAATTATTACCCGAAAACTAAACTTGGTGCTACTATATTAAACCCAAATGCACTGTAAATTTGCAAAATAGTCTGAAGAACTGTAGAGAACAAATTTTACTTTGATCTGATGCCAGGAAGTGGTCCATTTTACCCGATTTTCCCTCACACATGCATAAACTCATATACCATGTGGTTCGGTAGATTGGCGCTTGTAATATTGCTCTCACTTGCACTGTATTTATGTAAAATGTTCGTAGAATCGATTGGTGATGGTTTCGTTTAGGGTTGACCTAAGTAAATTGTCCATTTTACCCGATTTCCCCTCATAATTTAATAATATCATTTAAATCATGCTGTTTTTAAGATTGGTGCTTGTAATATGGCTCTCACTTGGACTGTACTTATGTAAAAACGTCTGGAGAATCGAATGATGATGGTTTAATTTAGGGTTGACCTCTGGAAATTGTCCATTTTACCCGATTTCCCCTCATTTTTGGAAAAACCTCATATACCATGCTGTTTTGAAGATTGGCGCCAGTAATATTGCTCTCACTTGCACTATTCTTACGTAAAACTGTCTGCAGAATCGAATGGTAATGGTTTCGTTTAGGGTTGACCTCAGTAAATTGTTACCCTAATTCCTCTCATAATTTAATAATATCATTTAAATCATGCTGTCATCTTCAAACGGCGCTAGTAACATTGCTCTCACTTGCTCAGTACTTAAGTAAAAATGTCCGGAAAATTGAATGGTGATTGTTTCGTTTAGGATTGACCACAATAAATTGTCCATTTTACCCTTTTTCCCCTATCTTTTGGAAAAAAAACTGACATATCATGCGGTTTTAAAGATTGTCATTTTTACATTATATTCAATCGAAGATTTTCCATCTCATAATAAAATACAGTATGAAATAAAAACAGTTCATTCTAATGTAAATCGACTACAAAAGTTTGCTCTACAATGTATTATTGTTTTCGCTTCCATCAAAATCTGTATAACTGTCGTCAGCATTATCTACGGTCGCTTTATTATTTGCGAGATGGAGGTAGTCGTTTCACATGGTTGAATTCTGTCATGATGAGATCTTCCATTTTGTGATACAACTGCTTGACCTTTAGAGCATCGAGCTGCTTTGAAGAAACGGCTAAGCTGCTAATCAACCTCACATGATTGGCCAGTTGTTTCGAAATACCAAGAATTTCGTCGAACTTTTACAGATCTGTCGCGCCTTGTTGCCGGTGTTGCTGCTACTACTGCCTCCAATTTTTGGTCGATTCACGCTCACCTTAAACGCATGCTCGAGTTGGTTTATGAGATTATTCCGGTATGAGGAAAATCGGGTAAAATGGACAATTTCCAGAGGTCAACCCTAAATCAAATCATCACCATTTGATTCTCCCGACATTTTTACATAATCACAGTGCAAGTGAGAGCAATATTACAAGCGCCAATCTTCCGAAACACATGGTATATGAGTTTATGCATGTGTGAGGGAAAATCGGGTAAAATGGACCACTTCCTGGCATCCGATCAAAGTAAAATTTGTTCTCTACAGTTCTTCAGACTATTTTGCAAATTTACAGTGCATTTGGGTTTAATATAGTAGCACCAAGTTTAGTTTTCGGGTAATAATTCTAGTTTGCATCCAACAAGAGGGGAGAAATGGGCAAAATGTGACACTTACTGTGGTCAACCCTAAATGAAACCAACACCATTGGATTTCCCTCAATTTTTCCCATAAGATCAGCTATTTTTCAGGACCCTGCGCAGTCTAAATTAATGGGATTTTGGATCCATTTTTGCCCACTGTGCATTGGTTGGTAAATGACTTGACTATGCGTACTATTGGTACTTCACGTACCTGCAGGTATAACATAGATCCTACTGCAATCCTTAGCCTATTGTCCAGTAACTCCCATCCCTACCTTCCCGTGGTGCCGACTGTGTTATGAGTAACCATAGATCGGGTAACCAACCCTGGTGGGACCTTGGTCATATGATGACAGGGAAGGGGGGGCTGCTCTCTTCATAGGGTGCAGTCTATCTGAGCGTCTGTTCTCCATGTTATGGGTGGCACAAAACAGCGTCTGTTCTCCATGTTAGGGGCGGCTGATCATCGTCCTTGTGCCAGCGTGGGACTCTAAACAGAGCTGTGCACGATGGTCCTCCGGCGAGACAGGGGGTTGGGGAAGGCCCAACAAGCCGCCCTTAAGAAAATCAATGTTACAAATAATACAGAAGTTAATACGGACCGGAACAATCGACAATAACCTAGGCGACGAATTAAGGTCTACGATTGGAAACTCGGAACATGAAACTGCAAATCGCTCTGCTTCCCTGGCTGCGATAGAATAATCTACGACGAACTTAAACCACGTAACTTCGGTAGTCGTAGCACTGCAGGAGGTTTGCTGAACAGGACAGAAGGTATCGAAAAACGGACATTGAGCGGATACTTTCTACCAGAGCTGTGGTACCACAAACGAGCTGGGCACCGGCTTTGTAGTGCTGGGCAAAATGCGTCATCGCGTGATTGGATGGTTTCCGATCAACGCTAGAACGTGCAAGCTGAGGATCAAGGGCCGATTTTTGGTAGGACGGGGCAATGTACAGACCGGTAATAGGGCCTAACAGCCTGCATACCGTATCGGATAACGGCCAACGATGCGTGAACTTTTCGGCCTCCCGTGGTTTAGTAGTTCGAAGTACCTTCTTCCCCCGTAAAGACATCCACAAAGCCACTTTGAGATCACCTGACCAACGAACAAAGAATCAAATCGACCATGTTCTAATCGACGGGAAATTCTTCTCCGATATCATCAACGTTCGCACCTACCGCAGTGCGAATATAGACTCGGACAGTTGCAGTATGTATGCGCTCAAAACTCTCGACGGTGTACAACACGCGTTGAATTCGGACGCCACGACCTAACATTGAGCTACTGCAGGAAACCGGTGTTGCCCAGGAATACGCGCAACAGCTAGAAGCAGCCCTACCAACGGAAGAGCAGCTTGGCGCTGCTATTCTTGAGGATGGCTGGAGAAATATTCGAACCACCATTGCACAGTGGTCCAGTAAGCTACTTTAGGCGGACATGAGGGTTTCAATGGAAATTTGTGGTATTAGAGCTTGGTTACTTCTGAGAACTTGTTGCAAACTAATTGTACTACAATTTGCATGAAATTATTTTTTTCTTGCATTAAACGCAAGAGTGGCGTATACTGTAACTTTATTATGAGCCAATATCGTGAGATGATATGTTCAGCAAAGTTGTAGAAATTGTTATTATAAAAAACTTTGTAGAACATATTTTTTTTGTCTAGCTTCAAAGCCTACTGCGATAATTCCGAATTTTAGTAAATAATCGTTTTTCGACTACAAGTCAATTATTTTTAACTTTTACCAGCTTGCTGTGTTCTACAAAGTTGTTTGTTTAGACATTTGCTACAATTTTGCTGAATACACCATAGTTGTAACTCTTCTTGTTTTCATTGAATAGTAAATATTCAGTTAAATATACGCCATACTATAGGCCTAACAACATGAAAAGGAGCACCTGGAAAAAATATGGCATAACATGACTTGATTCAACATACCTTAGAGTACGTTTAAGGAGAATTTGGGAGAGATGATATTTTTCTATCTTTTTTAAAGCTACTTTCTGTAACATACAGTTTTCAATAAACACATACATCAGGAGCTCAAATAGAATCAAAACACACAGAAATCATGGCTATCTTTGTTCAGCTTATGACAATTATCACGTGTTTTCATAGAAAAACGCTTAATAGGATATATTATTCATGCACTACATGTTTGATCAAAGAGTCATTCAATCGCTTTACCGATCGTGAACTGATGTAACATTGTTGTCACACTGTTCCTGTCCCTACAGTGCATAAGCTACTATTACATGGTAGCAATATTATTAGGATTGCTGCACTGCCTTTAGGGATGCTGAATGAGGAAGCCCAGGAAACGAGGAATAAGTGCATAAGGAAATTTTGGGAACGGCATTCAAGGAAGTTCAACCGTATTGTCAGCTTAGAAGACATTTTCAAGCGGCTTTTTGTCACCTCCGATGCCGTAATCTCGTTTATCAACAGACGTACAACTCGTCGTGAGACACAGTTTGGTTTACCTGAAGAAGCTCGAAACTTAAAAAAAGTTAACTAATATCCTTTTAAGCGTTTTTGAAAACACGTGGTAATTGTCATATAATGAACAAAGATAGCCATGATTTCTGTGTGTTTTGATTCTATTTGAGCTTCTGATGTATGTGTTTACTAAAAACTGTATGTTACAGAAAGTAGCTTTAAAAAAGATAGAAAAATATCATCTCTCCCAAATTCTCCTTAAACGTACTCTAAGGTGTGTTGAATCAAGTCATGGTATGCCATATTTTTTCCAGGTGCTCCATTTCATGTTGTGAGGCCTATAGTATGGCGTAAATTCAACTGAAAGTTTACTATAAAATGAAAACAAGAAGAAATACAACTATGGTGTATTCAGCAAAATTAAAGCAAATGTCTAAACAAACAATTTTGTAGAACACAGCAAGCTGGTAAAAGTTAAAAATAATTGACTTTTAGTCGAAAAACGATTATTTACTAAAATTCGGAATTATCGCAGTAGGCTTTGAAGCTAGACAAAAAATATGTTCTACAAAGTTTTTTATAATAACAATTTCTACAACTTTGCTCAACATATTATCTCACGGTATTGGCTCATAAAAAAGTTACAGTATACGCCACTCTTGCGTTTAATGCAAGAAAAAAGAATTTCATGCAAATTGTAGTACAATTAGTTTGCAACAAGTTCTCAGAAGTAACCAAAGCTCTAATACCACAAATTTCCATTGAAATCCTCATGTCCGCCTAAAGTAGCTTACTGGACCACTGTGCATTGGTAGTACTGCATTAGTGACACTAGGTACTTCTTCACCGAATCGAAAAAATGACTGGTTTGATGGCGAATACTAGCAGCTTGTAGAGGAGAAGAATGCAGCACGGGCGAGAATGCTGCAACACCGTACGAGATCGGTAACAAATCTTGGAATACGCGCAGAAGATCCTATCTCGACCCCAACCCTTCAGGAAGTTGAGGAGGAAATTGGTCGGTTGGAAAATAACAAAGCCGCTGGTGTTGACCAACTCCCAAGCGAGCTATTAATATACGGTGGTGAAGCACTGGCCAGAGCGCTGCGTCCGAGTATTAGGGATGCTCTCGAGTCCCTTCGAATCTCGGAGAGGGTTACGGCATGGTTATGGATTTCCGTGTTTGTTGCTAAACATTGCACTGGAGGGTGTGATTCGAAGAGCTGGGATAGACACGAGTGGCACAATCTTCAGGAAGTCTGTCCAACTATTTGGCTTCGTCGACGACGTTGATATCGTAGCACGTAACTTTGAGACGATGGCGGAAACGTACATCAGACTTAAGGCTGATGCTGGTAGGATTGGGCCTTTGATTAATACGCTGAAAACAAAATACATGAAGGGAAGAGGCTCACGAGAAGACAATGCTACTGAGTGCTGCGAATTGAGTGGTGAGCACTTAACACTGAGTCCTGCGTGCTGAGCACTGAGTGCTAAACACTGAGCACTAAGTGCTGAGCACTGAGCACTGAGTGCTGAGCATTGAGTGCTGAGTGCTGAGCACTGTAAACTGAGTACCGTGAGCCCCGAGCGTTCGAAGAAGCAATGAGGTGCCCGGATCGTGACAGGTGGAAGCGTGCTATGGAGGAGGAGATCCAATTCTTGCACGAGAATACGACTTGGAAAATTGTTCCTTTGCCCAACGATCACAAACCCGTAGGCTGCAAATGGGTGTTTTAGAGGAAGCTGGACGGTAAACTACCTTTCGCACGATGTTGTCGATTGCCGCCAGGAGGAAGCTGTTAGTGAAGCATGTGGACGTTAAGTTGGCGTTCTTGTATTGAGACCTAGCCGAGATGATCTACATGAGGCAGCCGATTGGTTTCTAGACTGGTGCGAAGGGCGACATGTGCCCCTACTGCGGAAAAGTCTATACAAACTGAAGCAAGCAGAACCAGTACGGAACCATAGGATCACCGAGATTTTACGGAGTCTGAGGTACATACCATCTGAAGCAGATCCTTGCCTATTTGTGAGGACTAACAATGTTCGGAAGTCGTTCATACTATTGCACGTGGACGATATGCTGATCGCTTGCCACGATGAAGAGGTGTACAACAGGATTGAGGCTATTTTGAAAGTGCACTTCAAGATAACTCAAGGACAGGATGGACGATTTTCGCTGGATCAATCCTTGTATATCCGTATGATTGCTGCAAGGTACGGACAAGCAGACGCAAGGCCATCTTGGATCCCAATGAACCCTGGTAAGCTACAGCAAAAGGAGGGGGAACCAATGCCAAGGAAGGATGGCTTTCAAAGCTTAGTCGGTGCTTTGCTGTCAATCCTGGGGCGCAAGGTGAGCAATCCTAGCCAAGCTGATTAGACGGAGGCCAACAGGACACTCCGTTACCTGATATCGACCGCCGATTTGACGATGGAGCTTGGCGGACCAGGTCAGCTGGAGACCACCAAGACCGTAAGTCAAATTCTGGATCTAACTTTTTATTAGGTCCAATTTCGTGGGCTGCTCGGAATCAGCAGTGCGTTACTCTTTCTTCAACCGAAGCGGAATATATGGCGTGAGCCGAGGCTTGCCAAGAGAGCTGTTGCAGAAATTTATGAAGGACGTTGATGAGAAGCCTACCGGACCAATCGTTGTACGAGAGGACAACCATAGTTGCATAGCAATGCTGCGAGCCGAAGGAGGAAGTTGACAGACCAAGCACATCGACACGCGGTTCAATTTCATCCGAGACTTGGTGAGCAGTGACGTCATCACCCAAGTAACAAATTCAATTTTAAGGTACACTTGAAGAAGTTTTCAAGACTCATTTGATAAAACCAAGCATAAAACTAGATATTCTACATAACATCAATAAAACAGCCATAAAACCCCCTTAAGTCCCATACTACAGGAGGTTCTCAAGACTTTTTCCCAAGGTTCGCTTAAAACTTGATAGTTTTATCGCTACATACTTGTACTGACATTCAAGACATACTTAAAACTATAATAAAACTACCACAAGTTTTGATAGTTCTAGGATTTTTTTTCAAAAGGGCGAATCTAACAATGAGAGGCTCTCTTCTCTCTCACTCTCTTTTATTTATTACAGCGCCATTATGACTCTTTTGAAGGATTATTTAGTACAGATAGAAACACAACAGTGCTGGCTACCATGTTCTACAAATAGTTGAATGAAAAACGTAACGCTGAATGGAATATGAATGAAAGAGAAAGTGATCAAAGAGAGTCTCTCAATTACAGATTCGCCCTAATGAAAAAAAACCCTAGAGTTTTATGATTTTCCTCTTTAAGAACACTTCCAGTCCGTCACAAATATGTTTCGAAGATTCCATTTTTCGAGTCGTTCTGCTTAATTGGGGATTTTTTTTGTTTATGGTTGAGTGGAAGCTACTATATTTCTCTTCCAAAGTGGATACGTATGTAAATAAATTTTAAAATTGACCACGAATGCATCTGTTTTTTGCCTGCAATTGATGAATTTTTCATACGACATTCAGTTTATTGGTGTTTTATTGCATTAATGTTCGATAATTTTAATGCGCCTCTGAATTATTGCTAGAACATTGACTTATTTAAAAAATAAAAAAAATAGTTGAAAATTCAACTATTAGGTGACAAGGCTGATAAATTGTTAGATCTTGAATAAATTGTGTCTACAATCAATTTTATGTTTCAAAATGTATTTTAAACACCATTGTTTGTTCGTACCTTTGGAAAATGAGAGTTTTGTTGAATACTTATGAAAATGGCTACCGTTCCGAGGGAATCCAGAATAGCCGCGCTCGCCATTTTTCCAATGGTTTTATCTAAAACTACCATAAAACGCAAATAAAACCTATATTTCTTGCACAAGGCTAACAAGATTTTTTGAAAAGCGCGATAAGTTAATCTTTATTTGTTCTACTCTTGAAAAAGATGAGTTACGCTTGAATAAAACTTTTTTGAATTGCTCAAGGTAAACAAGTCTTTCGTAAGATAGCCATAAAATCAGTGTGAAAAAGGCACATCATAAACAATTAAAATGTGACCGCGCAAATCAAAAGTGTCTATGCATAATTGTTGTTCTTAGTCATAATTACAGCTTATAATTTAATATTTTTAATCACCAGCGTAAGTCGATAACTTTGATCAACTTCTTGTGCATAATGTAGCACTGAGAGTAACTCAAGCATCCCCCATTCTTGGCTAAGCAGGGGTCAAACTTCTATCAGTACATGCTTCTACCCAAGAAATACATACTTTAGTTTAAGTTACATGGATAATTCTCATGTTTGGTTCCAATTTCTGTTTCGTTTGTTTGAGAGGCCACCCCCTCTCACCAGAGAGATGAGGTCTCAAACCATCTTAGAAAAAAATCTTGTGCTAAAACTCCCCACATTCCAAATTTGGTTCCATTTGCTTGATTAGTATTTGAGTTTTGCATAAATTTGTGATTCATTTGTCGCAGACCGCCCCCCTCCTCGACCAGACGGGAGAAGAGCTTTGAACCATCATAAGAACCTTCTCCGGTCTCAACAACTTCTACATATAAATTTTCATAACAGTAGATATAATTCTCATGTTTGGTTGACATTTCTGTCTCATTTTCAGAACCTACCCCTACCAGGAAGGGAGGTGTCTCAAACTTCCATAGAAACATTTCTTGCCTTCAAAAATCCTCACATACAAATTTGGTCCCATTTGTTGATTAGTTCTCGAGTGATGTGGCAATTTGTGTTTCATTGATGGGAGCACCCCCTCCAGATGAAGGAGGAGGAGTCTCGAACCATCATAGGACCTTCTGCCGACTCCAAAAATCCCAGCATAAAAAATTCATACCAGTGGGGATACTTCTCATGTTTGGTTCAAATTTGTGTTTCATTTGTAGACCCCCCCCTTCAAAATGGAGAGAGGTCTCAAACTAACGCAGAAACATTTCTTGCCTTCAAAAACCTTCACATAAATTTGATTCCACTTGCTTGATTAGTTCTCGAGTTATGCAGAAATGTGTGTTTCATTTGTATCGGAGCCCCCCACCCTTCCAGATATGAGGAGGGGTTCCAGACTATCATAAGAACCTTCCCAAAAACCCCTCTACGCAAAATTTCACACCGATCGGTTTAGTAGTTTTCGATTCTATAAGGTTCAGACAGACGGGAATTCATTGTTATACATATAATACATATATACTTGCGTCCGGTGCGTGCGCTGCTACGCTTAGCAACTAAATGAAGAGAAATTAATATAACTGGCATCTTTATGGTTTTTTTGCCTTCAAAACCCCCACATGCCAAATTTGATTCGATTTGCTTGTTTAGTTCTCGAGTTATGAAGTAATTTGTGCTCTATTTGTATGAGAGCCTCCCTTCCTGAGAGAGTAGGGTCTCAAACAATCATAAGAATCTTCGCCAGCCCCAAAAACCCCTTCATATAAAATTTCACGTTGGTCGGTTCAGAACTTTCCGAGTCTATAAGGATCTGACAAACAGACAGATTGACAGAAATTCATTTTTATGCATATAGAAATCTAGCCTCCAAAACCCCCATATACTAAAAGTGGTTTGATTTACTGATTTGTCCTCGAGTTATGCAGAAATTGCGTTTATTTGTATGAGCCTCCCCTTGGGGACTGAGGATGGGTGAAGGCATTACTCCAGGAAACATGAGGAGGGTCTCCATACTATCGTAGAAACAATCATTGCCTTTAAAATCCTCGGATGCCAAATTTGTATTCCACTGCTTTATTAGATCTAGAGTTATGAAGAATTGCAGCTCATTTGTATGACAGCACCCTTCTAGGAGAGGGAGGGGTCTCAAACCATCATAGAGAAAAAATTGTCTCCAGAAAACCCACATGCCAAATTTGGTTCCATTTGCTTGATTAGTTCCTAGATACGCAGAAAATTCTGTTCATTTGTATGGAGCCTCCTTTGGGAGAGGAGAGGGGTTCTGGACTACCAATATAAACATTTATTGTCACCAAAACTTCCCGCATGCTTAATTTGGCTGCTTGATCAGTTCTAGAGTTATGCAGAAAGTGTGCTTCATTTGTGTAGCCCCCTTTCAGAGAGGGAGGGTCTCCAAACCATCACAAGAACTTTCCCGGCCCCAAAACCTTCTCCATACAAAATTTCATCGCTGATCAGTTCAGTAGTTTTTGAGCCTATGAGGTTCAGACAGACAGACAGACAGACAGACAGACAGACAGAAATCCATTTTTATATATATAGATTGGATTTCTGTCTGTCTGTCTGTCTGAACCTAATAGACTCAAAAACTACTGAACCGACCGGCGTGAAATTTTGCATACAGGGATTTTTGGGGTCGGGGAAGGTTCTCATGATGGTTTGAGACCCCTCCCTTCACTGAAAAGGGGACTCCCATACAAATGAAACACTAATTTCTACATAACTCGAGAACTAATCAAGCAAAAGAAATCAAATATAGCATGTGTGAGTTTTTGAAGGCAAGAAAGGTTTTTATGGTAGCTTAAGAACCCTCCCCGTCATAAAAGGTGGGGCTCCCATACAAATAAAACACAATGTTCTGCATAACTCGGGAACTAATCTAGCAAACGGAATGACATTTAGCATGTGGTGGTTTTTGAAGACAAAATATGTTTCTATGCTGGTTTGAGACCTCTCTCCATCCTTAAAGCCCGCCCGGCTCGGATACAAATGAAATACAATATTGTGCATGACTCGAGAACTAATCAAGCAAATGGAACCAAATTTAGTATGTGGTGGTTTTTGAAGACAATAAATGGTTCTATGTTGATTTGAGACCCCTCCCCTTTCTGAAAGGGGGGAATCCCATACAAATGGAACGCAAATCCTTGTATAACTCGAGAAATAATCACGGCAATGGAACCAAAATGGGCATGTGAAAGTTTTCGAAGGAGGGAAATGTTTCTATGGTGATTTGAGACTTGAGACTCTTCCGTCATATGTGGAGGAAGGGGGGAGGGCTCTCAAACAAATGGAACCCAAATTTCTGCATAACTCGAGAAATAATCAAGCAAATGGAACCAAATTTGGAATGGACGAGTTTTTTAAGGCATGAAATGTTTTATGGTGGTTCAAAGCCCCTCCTCTCTCTAAAAAGGGGGCTCTCATACAAATGAAACACAACTTTCAACCAAACATGAGAACTATACCTACTGCTCTGCAAATTTGTATTCAGTGGTTTTTGGGTCTGGGAAAGCATGTTATGATAGTTTGAGAGCCTTCCCGCTTCTAAAAAGGGTGGGAGCCCATGCAAATGAAAAACAAATTCCTGCATAACTCGAGAACTAATCAAGCAAATGGAACCAAAATTGGTATGGGTGAGTTTTTGAAGGCAAGAAATGTTTTTGTGGTAATTTAAGACCTCTCCTCACTCTGAAAAGGGGGGCTACCATACATACGAAACACAAATTTAAACCAAACATGAGAACTATCCCTACCGCTATGCAAATTTGCATGCAGGGGTTTTAGGGTCCGGGAAAGGATCTTATTATAGTTTGACACCCCTCCCGCTTTTGGAAAGGGGGGCTTCCATGCTAATGAAAATCTATTTTCTGCATAACTCAAGAACTAATCAAACAAATGGAACCAAATATGGCATGTGGAGGTTTTGTAGGCAAGAAATGTTTCTACGGTGGTTTGAGACCCCCCCTCCTCTTTGGAAGAAGGGGCTCTCATACAAATGAACCACAAATTTGAGCCAAACATGAGAATTATCCCAACAGGTATGACTATTTTTATGCAGGGATTTTTGGAGTCGAGAAAGGTTCTTATGATGGTTCGAGACCCCTCCCGCATCTGGAAGGGGTGCTCCCACACCAATGAAACACGAATTCCTGCATAACTCGAGAACTAATCAAGCAAGTGGAACCAAATTTTGGATGTGGGGGTTTTCGGAACCAAGAAATATTTTTATGGAGGTTTGAGACTCCTCCCCTCTCTGGAAGGGGTGAGCTGTCATGAAAATCAGACACAAATGTCAACCAAACATGAAAATCATACCTACTATTATGAAAACTTATATGTAGGGGTTGTTGAGGCCAGAGAAGGTTCTAATGATGGTTCGAAGCTCCTTCCCCGCCTGGAAGGGGAGGACTTCCATACAAATGAAACACAAATTTCTGCAAAGCTCGGTTTCTTGGAATTGTAGTTCTTCAAATGGAACTAACTTTGGCATGTGGGGGTTTTTGGGCAGGATTTTTTTCTAAGGTGGTTCAAGACGCCATCCCTCTGGAGAGGGTGAATGAGGGCCCTCAAACCAATGAAACAGACATTTGAACCAAACATGAGAATAATCCATGCAACTAAAACACAAAATGTGTATTTCTCGGGTAAGTAGCATATTCTGATAGAAGTTTGAACCCCTCTTTTGTCAAGAATTGGTTGAGTTACTCACAGTGCTACATTATGCACAAGAAGTTAATCTTAGGTTATGCAAGAGAAAATGACGTACAAACTGACAGGATACGGCTTCGTTTGTCTACGCAGAAAGCAAAGCCGGTAGAAACTACCGGTCCTAGGGTTAAATTAATAACACAAATCTTTTGTTTTTTGCAAGCAAACAAAAATATGATGTTGAAGGAGATGTTCGCTCATCACCATGAGGCACCAAGAGTGAACAACAATGTTTTTTGGCTAGAATTGAAAGATATGAAGAGAAAGTTTTTGATAGTTCCGCTAGTGTGCGGCAGGCTCGGAAACATAGCAGATGTTTTAGGAAAATTGAGCGAAAAGGGCATGTGTACAGTGGTACTCGAACCAACGACATTTTTGCCTAACATCCCACTGCGGGGTAGTAAACAAAAATATGTTAACCAGATTCATTCAGAACAAAAACCATAAACGCGCCAGTTCTATTAATTTTTCATTCATTTAGTCGCATGCGTTGCAAGGCTCGCACCGGGTTCAGCTAGCAGATAATAAATATTGCCTGGAAGGCGGAAACATCAGTTGAGCGAAAATTGATTTTTCCTCTTGATCTATATGCTAAACCTAACGTCGGATGATGTGCGCTGTGTAGTAGATCACTGAGCAATTCCAGCGCACCACTTCCAACTTTAAGCCTAGTATGCAGCTGAAGTAATTTTTGCCATTTCTACCGAAGTAATTTTGACAACTGCTTAAGTATGGGTAGAATGTCAGTTTACCTTGCGAAATAATCGAACGGAATATTATTCCGCAAGGAAACGTGACAGCCCCATTTAGATTACATGGCCAGGCGTTACTAACGTTACGAAGTTTTATTTCCTTTTCAGCTGCATACAGGTAAGTTATTCCGACAGTTAAAGCATTTCTTGACCATTGCTTGTCCTATCCTAATGCACATTGCTTGAGAGCTGCATACTAGCCTTTAGATTTAACGGTGGTGGACATACGATAACGCATGGCGATAACGCACGTTAGGTTTAACTTGCACAACTGGCATAAAATCAATAATCATGAGTTATGATTCTCGGTTTTCAACTGGCGACACATTGCACCATTTAATTTGATTCGTTACAAAAAAATAGTACACATAACGCATGGACCCTTCTGATAAGCTAGTCTCAGTAGGCTGCGAATCCAATGGAATCTAGCGATGGTAACAAAAAATTGTCGTTGGTGACTGAGATGAAGGAGTATTCAATATATTGGATAGGTTTTTATTGAATTTCCGGTTGAACGATCCACTATTTTATATTTTCTTTCACCTATGGGCGTCCAATGTCCAGTTTGTTTATTTTTCACATAAAGTTCTTTCTCAAGAGTATGTATGTATGTATGTATGTATGTATGTAAAAGATACCACTCATCGTTGCAGGCACAGCCATAAGACAGTGGATCGTCCTCTGCGAATGATTTGATCAAGTTCGACATCTGCCTGTATTCAATTTAACACTGTCTGAAGGGCCAAAAACGGATGGGCGGACTCGTAAGCAGAGGCACTTACGCGTAAACCGCGGGATAATGAGAATCTCCTTCCAATGCTAAAATCCTACAACCTAATGTCGAACAAGCCATCAAACGTGAGGACTTCCCAATGAGTGGGTAGAAGAGCTCACCATCAATTCACGAAATGTTAATGACAGGGAGTTGGCAATTCCACTCTCCCCATCCAAATCGCTTCAATCCGGTGCTCTGATGGTCCCTTCCCAACCCTTTTTATTTGATGTATAATATAGTGATGTTCATGTAATAATTTTTTTAGTATTTTTCTTTATAATAATCTTACCTTCCCTGGTCTACCTACTTACCTGTCAATCGGTATACTTTCCCTTTTTTTTTTTTTTTTTAATTTCTCTATTTATTATGCATTGTTATTTGAGCATGTGATCACAATTTTAATTTAGCAATTTACGACTGTCGATTATTTATTTGCGGAGATGCCCTGTTCCTCTATCCCACTTTTACCCTGTCGCTGCTATCACATCACATTTAATTTCTTATTTATTTATTTATGTTGCTTCCAATGTTTATACTTCTTACTCCATCTCTTTATACTTTATACTCTTACTCCATACTACTTCTATACTCCATCACTGACGACTGTATACACAAATACACAAAAAAAAAACACTCTAAACGACTTCTACCCAAATTTTCAAGAGAAAACACCTAATGGGTAATTTTCTTACAGGGTTTTTCTGTGATACAATTTGATGTGGGACACCCTTTAGCATAAAAAAGCTTAGTTTCTGGTCGACTCTCAACGTGCGTTGTCTTAGGCTCACGGACAGTTGAGTTTTGCGTGAGCTGTCACGTTTTTTTCTGTTTGTTGAAAATCGATTTATGTGAATTTGAAAAATTGTGAATTCGGCTTCGGTAGTTCCAATTTCGTTTCGGAAATAGTGAATTTGGTTTCGGAAAGGTTTTCGGTGGTGATGGCTGTTCGGGCTGGTCTAGCCCGTCTAGAATTTCAGAAAATCCCGGTGTAACAATTTTATAAAATCTACGTTTCGCGTTGTTTTCGAGTTGTCGTGGGGCGTATTGCTTAAGTGTCGTTTGTTTTTCAACGACGTGAAGAAATTAAGAATTGTGCTACTGTTTCCGCAAGTGGTGCTGCCATGGCTTGTAGTATATTTTCAGCAAACCTGGAGTTGGAATTTTCCTAGCATGGGAGTCATGATGCTCGTAGACTTTGTACGAGTGGATTTCCGTACAATTCCGAATCGGGATGAGGACCAACGGAACGTCATTAAGATAAGTAAACGTTCGTTTAATGTTTAATATTATACTAAATTTACTTGCCCATTACTTCATGTTAATGTTTCTATCGTTGCCATGGATACGCATTGCCGTTATTTTTCTCCTCGATCCGCGGAATATTTAAAAATATATTCCTCTTGCAAAATATTGGTAACCCAGCATTACAGCTTTACGCTTAATCATCTTGTTTTATTTCAAAAATTTGGTTGATACTTCCGTTTCGCTTTCCTCAAAACTTTGCTTTCTTTTTGGTTCAACTGATTTGATGACATTGGAGATGACGAGTTTCTCTTATAGTCACTAGATTCATGGTCTGGCGGATGCAGCGACGGGGGCCAATTTGAGCTGTCACTTGGCGGAGCCAGTCGAGCGTGTCTCGAGTAATTCATGTTCATGGCCTGAAAGCCATTTGTAGATAATGACTTTAAATATCGATTTCTCTTGAATCTTAAATCACTCTCGTGAAATAAAAGCAGCATTTGGTTGAAGAATGTTAGTTCTACCATATGGAGTAGTAGGATATAGTGGGATTCTCGTGATTCGTGAGAAATCAACGTTTAAAGTCATCGTTCGGAAATGGATTTTGGGCCCTTAACATGAGTTGCTCGAGATATGCTCGATTGGCTCCGCCAACTGACAGTTCGGGTTGGCTCCCGTCGTTGTATCCGCCAGACTATGAATCTAGTGACTATAGTTTCTCTTAGCCGGGAGACTTCAAGCCAGCCGGATTTATTATTCGTATGCTAGAGACACTTGGCAGGAGTCTCATGTTTTCAGGTGGGTTAACAAGTATAAAGAAGTATTCTCTTTGCACAGTGCTTTGTCCGGGAGGTATTTTATTTTATTAATTTTTTATTTTTTGGGTTGGAACAAAATAATCAGTTAGACTATGTGACTTTGTCACCCAGCCCTAAAAACGTCCTGACGCGTGCACGGTACCGTGTTATGAGAACCCGGAATAAATTGTCAACGTCATTTGAAAATCCTTTTATGTAGTGCACAGAAAAAGTTGGTCGTTGACTATTGGATCCAGTGAGAAATTTTTCGAGGAAAACTACCTAGGTTATGCGAATACTTACCACCATGTGGCGAGCACGATAATAGCTTGTAGAGAACTATTTTGTCTGTTAATAATTTATCTAATTTCTATTGTATATTCTACCATTGCTCCTCACATTATATTATATTATATTAGCTTATTAGCTCAGCGTGCTCAGTAGAAGGATGATTGTTTACCAAAAACTTGTGAAAGGAGATAAGAGCTACCTGCCAAGAATTAGAGTCTCATCTCAGCAATAACCTTCATTTTGTTAATTTTTCAGCATTGCATTACAAAATATTCACATGTTTCATTCGTATAGTATTCGAAGTAACATATCATTTGTAGAAGCAGATTCGTAGGGGATACCATTACATTTGCGTGGAGTAACCGAAGTCCGAGAATATATTTGATTAACGGAACATACTATTTTACTGTACGTCACAAATGATATCCTACCATTATATGCTATATATTGTTCAAAACTTAGGTATTTGCAGATTTCTATTATGTACAATTTCAGGTAAATGGGGTCATACAAATATGTAAGATTTCTATGATATTTGACTTGACATGCTACAGAGCGTGTGAACCGGTGTGTCCATGCATCCTTCCTCACCTGTAGATTCGCAAATTACGTTGGGGTTCAGGTTTATTCGTTTGATTCCAGCTCGTTCTAAGAAATATTCTTTTCAGTTGATACAGACAGAAACATAATTGGACATAATCTAGCCCAGTTGTTTCCAGAACCCTTTCTTTTACTTGCTGCGTTTGTATTAGATTAGACTAAATTCGATCAGTGACCAACCAGTGGGTGTCAGATATATGTTGTACAAACATCTACAAACATCTATAACCTAATATTTCTAGATCTTAATGGTTAGTAGTATTGTAGTTCCAACGGCTGAAGTATTTCGATGAGAGGGTGATCAAATAAGTTGCAGATAAAAATTCTCTAATAATTACTTGTCTTTCTCGTATAATTATTATTAAATAATTTATTAACTAACTATTCAAAAATTTAATTATGATCATATATTAGAATCATTGTAGAACCTATGAGATAGACTACAAATGATAATAGGAGTGCAATGAAACGGAACAGTACATCGACTTTTTAGATATAGTATATCTAAAATGTCGATGTGCTGTTTTGTTAAATGATGTATAATTTCAGATCATCCATAGAGTTCCTGAGCTCGAAAAAAATATCTCGTGGCTACGATACATTTTCCAAACTTTCAGGTTCGTAATGGATACGCAAATCCTTCTACAATTGCAGCAGAACAACAATCTGCAGAGTTGTGTAGTTGTTATTATCATTTTACATTATAATGTTCCTGCAGTAAATTGTATATACTATTCCATATGAAACTGCATATTGATTTTACATTTATATTATTATCATACCATTTTTACCATTTCCTCGGATTTTTAGGATTTATTTCAATATTATTTTATTATTCTTACCTCGGAGCGTATGGTACGGTATGTCCACGCATCCTTCATCCCATGTAGATTCACAAAATGTTTTGGGGTTCAAATGTATTCATTTGAATCCAAACCATTCTACAGAATCATCTTTTGCGGTTAATGCAACGCAGTAGAGCCTGGCCGCTTTGACGCTTGTATCATGTCTCTGATATGCTGCAAGCATCAATATTGACAAAAAAAATAATTGGGCGTAATCTAACCCAATTATTTCCAGGATGCTTTCTCGTACTGGCTGCGGTTGTATTAGATTAGATTAGATTAGATTAGATTAGATTAGACTCTCAACGTGCGTTGTCTTACTCCGGAACAGAGAAAAAGTATCGTGCACAAATGGTATACAGTGAGGGGAATCTCTTTAAGAAAATTGACCAAAGAAGAAGGTATGAGTCGGAGCAGTACGAGCAAATGAGAACAATGCTTTTTTTTTAAGATACTTCGAGGAGTGGTCGGAAATCCTGTGAGTCCTGTTATTGACAAGGGGATCAAGGATACCTGTGTGTTCTTTTTTGAATATCCCTGAGCTCATCTGAAGTTCCGTGTTTTTCTCTAAAAAACTTCTTATAAGACCCAAGGACGTAAAGTTACGAATATTTATCTGAAAATCTGTGAACTTCTCTGAAGTTCCCTGAATTTCTTCAAAGTGTACCTCTTAATCTAATCCGATGACTTCTCTGACGCTCCGAGAACTAATCTGAAGTTTTGAGGATTTCTCTCAAGTTGCGCGAGTTTCTCTGAAGTGTCGAGAACATTCTAAAAGTTCCAAGGACTTCGTAAACTTTTCTGCAGTTCATTGAACTTCTCTGGTATTTTTTCTTGAGTTCCGAGGACTTTTCTGAATTTCTGAGGACTTTTCTAGAGTTTCAAGGACTTCAACTGAAGTTTTGAGGATTTATCTGTAATTTCGAGGAGTTCTCTGAACCGACATGGAAAGGTAGCTCAGCTTACTGAGCAGATGGTTGGGAGTTCAATCCCAGGCTAGTCCTCTTCCTTGCCATTTGTCACTTGCCTCTTTCTATCACCACTAGATATAAAATAAAAAGCAGTATACTGCACTTTCATTGATCGAATTACTTATCACAGTGAATCCATGATCTATAAATAACCTGTCTCGCTAACACAAAACTATACTTCCCTTGACAATGGTGGAGACGCAGAGGTAATCACGGTATCCAACCAACGATTGTCAAACTATAAATAGAATGAACAAGTGAACTTTTACATTTCCCAAGCACCATCTATGCGGTTCTTTGTACAATCTCACTAGTTCTGTTCAGTAACGAAGTAGCAACTACGAAAAGTACGGTCTTTTTTAAAAAAATTGAGGGCTTCTTTGAAGGTTCGTGGGCTTCTCTTAAATTCTCGGAAATTTTCGAAACTTTCTGAAGCTCTCGGAACGTTTCTGTAGTTTTCGAAACTTCCTGAACTTTTCGGAACTTTTGAACTTTCTTCAAAGTTTTTGGAACTTATTGAATTTTTTTTCTGAACTTCTTTAAAGTTCTCGAAAGCGCACTGAATTTCTCGGAATTTCTTCGAAATTATCGAGAGTTATCTCAAGTTTTATGAAGTTCTCAGAAATTCTAAAGAGTTATCTGATGTTTTTGTGACTGTCTTGAAGCTTTAGAACTTTCCTAAAGTTCTCTGAAATTCGTAGACGCTTTTTGGGATCTGCTGAAGGTCATTTAAGCTCTCGGGACATTTCTGATGTTCTCAGGATTTCATAGAAGTTCTTTTTACTTCACTGTAATTCAACGGACATCCCCAATGTCCTTGGAACTTCACTGAAGGTATTGGGACTTGCATGTTGTTCTCGTCAGATTTCGGGACATAGTTGAAGTTCTCTGAACTTCAATGAAAATTCAGGGACTTCAATGCAGTTCACTGGACTTCTCTGAAGTGCTTGAAACTTTTTTGAAGTTCTCAGGACTCCTCTCAGGTTCACTGAATTTCGCCGAAACTTTCGTGAAATTGTCGGAAGATTGGAAGCCTTCGTTAAATTCTAGAGACTTAGCTGAAGTATTAGGGAGATTTCTGAAATTCTATTCTAGATATTTTTCAGCGATTTCTGGAACTTCCTGCAGGGTGGCCACAGAATCTTAATTTAAAAATTCCCGCATTTTTGCATTATTTTCCAGACTGGCAAGATGAGTTACTATATATTGGATTAATTGCTATTTTTGAAGTTATAATGTTTTTTTTTCAAATAGAAGCCGCGGGCATCTTGCGTATTGCATTATCTGCTGTGGTCTCTCATATTGCTATCGAGAACACACAAAATTTGTCCAATCGATGTTCTTTTCTCTGGAATCCGGCAAGCAACGTCAGACGGTATTGAGCACAGCTGCCCAAATTCTTCTCTTACTTTGTGAGTAACTGCAGCACTCAGATTTTCTTTATTTACGAACTTTTCCAGACACAGATCCAGAAACTTTTTAGCTTTGTCCGTGAAGTGAGTTATAACAACAAGATTAATGGGGATTACGTAATGCGTTGAAGGGAATGTTAATGGAGATTTGTTTAGAAGCTTCAAAAAACCACAGTAAAAAGATCATAAGTCGTTGCGGAATGTCAAAACGCCTTTGTCGGAAATTTAAGCAAATTCTGTCGCTTTCTTAATTGCCGGTTTAGAGGGAAAACCAATTTCCACATTAAGGGCTAGTAGAAGATTCTATTTCAATTAACGATTTATCTTTGACTGTCAGACGCTCGAGCTTAACCATTTTCTCCATTGCGGCTCTAACAAGTCCCATCAAATCCCGACTTTGATTCAGCTTCCTTCCACTACATTTGTAGTGCTCTTCTAGCGCCTTGCTTCCTCGAACTCCTACAAGTTCCCTGAACTAAAGTTCTTTCTCAAGAGTATGTGCTCTTATTCGAAACCAAATGGTTCTAAGAGCGTTTAATGGCAGCATTTTCAAGATACATTTATCTTAAAGAAGAATGTCATAAAACTTTTTCAAAACCTTTATCAGGTTTTATGAAAGTTGCGAATCGATGTCTTGAGAGGGGACTCAAGTATCTTATCTTATAAATGATGTAGTTTTATGGAGGTTTCTTCAAGTGATCTTTAATCACTCTTGAATCACTGTTAATCAATTGAAACCACCCTAACTTGGAAAATGCCCTGATAAAACCAGATGATCTCCATAATGCTTTGATAAAACTACCATAAATCATGAATAAAACCAATTTGCATTTGAATTGTTACTTGGGCAAGGTTCTCTACTGCCCCACCGACTCGATAATCGCTGATGCCTTGACCAAACCATTGTCGAGGGTGAAGCTGGAAACTTTCCGGATCCAGATGAGACTTCAACCATTGCTACTTGAGGAGGAGTGAAGGAGTACAAGCAACCCGTGATTGAAGCTGGTATCCATCACAGTAGTCTTAAATGTAAATGAATAGTAATATAGATCATTAGTAATCATTTCTTTGAAGCGACCGGTTAGTTCTTCACTTCCCTTCAATAGTCCAACGGTTCTGATTGGATACAGAATAACAATAATCGGAATTAAAACTAGCTAGGGAAAATGACTGCCGATTTTCAAACCTCTAATTTTATATATATATTCTTCCATCAAAGCATACAACAGAATATATTCAATACTAGCTGAGCCCGGTGCGTGCGCTGCTACGCTTGCAACTAAATGAAGGAAAATTTAATATAACTGGCACGTTTATGGTTTTTTTCGAAATGAGTTTTTTTTTCTTGACTAAGCAGGGGTTCAAACTTCTATCAAAACATGCTTCTTATCCGAGAAACACACGTTTTGTGTTTAAGTAAGCTGGATAATTCTCATTTTTGGTAGAAATTTGTGTTTCATTTGTATGGGAGCCCTCCCTTCCAGAGGGGGGTGGTTTCTCAAACCACCATAAAATCATTTTGAAGGCAATGATTTTATGGTGGTTCCCCACATTCCCTCAATTTGGTTCCATTTGCTTGATTAGTTCTCGAACCATCGCACTGGGCTCATCGATTATAATAAAAATTTGAGTTTAATTTGTTTGAAGCTCCCCCCCCCCCCCTTCAGAAAAGGGAGGGGTCTTGAACTACCATAGAAACATTCTTGCCTTCAAAACCCCCCACATGCCAAATTTGATTCGATTTGCTTAATTAGTTCTCGGGTTATGAAGAAATGTGTGCCTCATTTGCATGAGAGCGCCCCTTCCTGAGAGAGTAGGGGTCTCAAACAATCATAAGAACGTTCCCCAGTCCCAAAAACCCCTTCATAAATGTTCACGATGGTCGGATCAGAACTTCTCGAGTCTATAAGGGTCTGATAGACAGACAGACAGACAGACAGAAATTCATTTTTATGTATGTAGAAATCTAGCCTCCAAAAACCCCCATATGCTAAAAAGGTTTCATTCACTTGATTAGTTCTCGAGTTATGCAGAAATTTGCTTTTTATTTGTATGGGAGCCCCCCTCCCATTTGAAGTGGGGAGGGGTGATGAAGTGCCATAGAAACATTTCTTGCCTCCAAAAACCACAACATGCCAAATTTGGTTTCATTTGCTTCATTGGCTCTCGAGTTATGTTAAAAATTATGTTTCATTTGTATGGAAATCTCCCCTTTCAGAAGGCGCAGGGGTCTCAAACCACCTTAGAAACATTTATTCCCTTCAAAAACTTCCACATGCCAAATTTAGTTCCATTTGTTTGATTTGTTCTCGAGTTATGCAGAAATTCGTGTTTCATTTGTATGAGAGACCCCTCTTTCAGTAAGCGGAGGAGTCTCAACCCACAATAGAAACATTTATTTCCTTCAAAAACTTCCACATGCTAAATTCGGTTCCATTTACTTGGTTAGTTCTCGAGTTAGGCAGAAATTTGTGTTGTTTTTGTATGGAAACCCCCCTCCCTCTCCCTTCCAGATGACGGAAGAGTCTCAAACTTCAATAGAAACATTTTGTGCCTCCAAAAACCTCCACATGCCAAATTTGGTTCCATATGCTTGATTAGTTCTCGAGTTATGCACAAATTTGTGTTTCATTAGTATGAGAGCCCCCCTCTTACAGAGGGCGGAGGGGTCTCGAGTTACTTTAGAAACATTTCTTGCCTTCAACCTGTCAAACTTGCCTCTACCTGTCAAACTTGGTTCCATTTACTTGATTAGTTCTAGAGTTATGAAGAAACTTGTGTTTCATTTGTATGGGAGCCCCGCCCTCCCCCTACCAGAGAAAGAGGAGGGGTCTCGAATTACCCTAGACACATTTATTGCCTTTAAAATCACCGCAAGCCAAATTTGGTTCCATTTGCTTTATTAGATCTAGAGTTATGAAGAAATTACAGTTTCATTTGTAAGACAGCACCCCTTCTAGGAGAGGGGAGGGGTCGCAAACTACCATAGAAACATTTTTTGCCACCAGAAAACCCCACATGCCAAATTTGGTTCCGTTTGCTTGATCAGTTCTTGATATATGCAGAAACTTCTGTTTTATTTGTATGGGAGCCTCCCTTTCTAGAGAGGGGAGGGGTCTCTGACTACCATAGAAACATTGCTTGCCTCCAAAAACTTCCGCATGCTAAATTTGGGTTTCTTTGCTTGATCAGTTCTCGAGCTATGCAGAAAAATGTGTTTCATTGTATTGGAGCCCCCCCTTTCAGAAGAGGGAGGGATCTCTTACTATCTTAAAAATATTCCCCGGCCTCAAAAACCCGTGCATACAAATTTTCATGCCAAACCGTCCTTCCGCTCGCGAGTTAAATCGTGACAAAGGAAACCCCAACTCATTTTTATTATATAGATTCATGTGACAGCTTTGATGTAAGCTTAAATTCGATAACCTTTCAAATAGTGAGCCATTCCATTAAGCCATATTTTTGATCAATTAAACAACATGCATTCTCAAATGCTACAGTTTTTGTTGCCTTTAATGGAACACATTTTGTCCTCACGGTGTTCGAATAAAGCAATAGAAAAGGGGCTGTCAACAATAGGTTCACTCACTTGACAAGTTTGGCGCTTAAAAAAACGCTTTTAAACCACTCTTCATAATTCGACATGGAGTTTTCATAAGGGCCAATGTCGCAAACGATAACAATGGATTCTTCCGCAATTTTTTCGAGAATGCTAACTTAATCATAATGAATCACCACCATGATTATACAAACGAAGAGTTCCCCTTTACGATAGAACTTAAGCGAGTTTGCATTTTCATGAAACGCAATTGTTTGTGTGCGACATCAGCCCTTATGAAAACTCCATATCCAATTATTTCAAAGCTGGGTAAATCCCCTTATTTGCACCTTTTTTTCGGAATTTCAATCAAAATCGTAATTCGCCCCCTCCCTTGATTGAAGTCCGGGCTACGCCCCCGACGGCATCCTTTCAGATTTGGATGCTGCCGTCGTTTTCGTGGAGTCGAGTTAAACATCTACCTTAGCCTAGACCCTACGCGTAGCGCGATTCGCACTCTCTCCCCAAATCTCTCCAAGAAACAACAACCGCAAGGTATTGCGGCACAGTGACAAGGTGGTGGTGAAGAGGCATAGGCCCGGTCGGTCTCGAGAGCATTATCGCCGGAGGGCTTCACTTTTTGACATTGGCATTGGTGGGTTGTTTTTTTTCAATGACATTTCTTTTCTCTTTTTTTTAGATGTGTGATGTGCTTTAGTGAGTGTGTGTGAATGCTTGCGAGTGTGCTTCATAGAGAGAGAGATTTATATCAGCTGTGCGGTCTTAGATAGGACGGGATCTTAATCGGTGCGGAGATGTTCTGGTAGCCCACCACGCACCGACTAAATTCGACCAGAGCTAGTCGGCGGCCGGTTGGTGAAATATTTTTCAGTGAGAGTGGACCATCATCGTCGTCGTCAGTGAGAGCGAACTTGAACCTCTTCGAGGCTGCTCTCCACTCTGTCTCCCCCTTGGCGCGATGTTGCGTGGCTCTGACTGGCTTTGGGGTGGTGACGACGTCGCCGACTGGTTTGGACCCCAGACTCAGGGGGGCCAGCAGCCTTCTTCTCTCTTATGCGGCGTACATCTCTCATACTCTCCCCATCGACCGACGCTGCTGCAGCCGCCACCGCTACCGTCGTCACTCGGGTTCCTGGGGTTCGAACTATGCTCCGATGAAGTATAACGTTGAAAGCAAACAGGTGAATTAAACACTCTTGTCGAGACAACCGCACCGTTAAGACACATCATTGGCCGTTGATCCGCGTTGCATTTTTTCTCCAGTGTTTTTTTTAAATCGGGCTGATTGGTGCTTCCGCTGTTCCGCTTGCGGTGGAACTCGCGCGACTCGGGATTCGAGTGAGTGTGATCGAGCAGTGTTCTGGTGTTCTGAGGATGATTTCTGAAGTGGCAAATTGACGGATTGATTGATCGCTTGAACGGGTGGAGGAAGAAGAATCTGAAAACAGCTGGTTGGTGGTTGTTCTGAGTGAAAACGAAAGTGATTGCTGGATTTTCGGAGAAAGGAGAAGAGGAGCAAAGCAAAACTTGTACTAACGGAAGAACGTGGATTGAAAGTAAAAGTGGAAATTTCCAGCCCAAAGCGGGGAATTAAAAGATTAAGCAGTTGAACTGCGCTGGTGGATCCCGAGTTGATTGAAAGTGCCAAGACTTACGGATTATTTGCGCCCGGCCCGGCGTTCGGTGTGAGATTGGGGCTGATAAAGTTGGGTGTTTGGTGAGCTAGTACGAGAAGAACATCGATTTAAACAGGTAATTTTATACGGCCAGGACTTTGAGGGCCGTTTGACCGGTGATGGCATTGTAATGCGAATCAACGAAGTGTGCCGTGGAATATTGAACGTTGTTGGTCGCTATGACTCCTTTAATGAAAAGTATTCGGTAGTGCGTTGTGGGCATTTTGACGGGAATAATAGCTCGTTAAATGATTCGTTTTGCAGTTTCGAAACAGTGAAACATGGATTCATCAAACTGAAGTAATGGAGCAGTTTAAGAAAGTTCGCATCATGAAGGATGAAAGTTGTGGTAAACGCTCCGAGAAACAAGAATACGATTAATTTGTTGTCTTAATTAGATTTGAAATAGTTGTTTCAAATAGTCAAATAGGAACAAATAGCCAAGAAAAATGTTTGAAGACAATTATTATGATTGCCGAGAATCCAACAGCCGCATATTTCGGTAATTGAATTCACTGGGACTTTGACTCAAAATATTCGAAACTGAGCAAAAAACTTGAAAAATTGACGAAACTCAGCTAACAGGAAACAAGCTAACAAGGAATACAAGCAATGCGTATGTCGAAGTTAGTTGACAGTTGGAAATTCTAGACAACGTGTTGAAGTTGACACAAGCTGGATTAACTTATTCACTTCACACTAAGGGATTTGACAGTTGGGGTTTTCGAGCTCTCCGCAAAAAATCATGCGATAATCCAGAAAGCATGTTAAGGAGTGTATCGAAAAGTAGTTATAAATTTCCAAAACTTGAAATATAATCAAAGAAAATTCGCAAATTTCGAAAGCAGTGTTTTCGAAATCATTGTTTTAATATATCAATTACACTAATAAATCAATCAGATTACTGATTGAGGTAATACGATCGTACTTTAGCCTTCATACCGTCAATCAAGTTCTGCGGAGTAGTTTTCGTGTAGAAGCTGCTGATTAGTTTTTTTTTGTCATGTTGTGGACCACTGCACCTACTTTTTTGTGGTTCCGTTGACGATTGCCCAGTAACGTTCGAGCGGTCGCAGTTGGGGACAGTTTTGTGGATTGATGTCTTTTTCAACGAAATCAACGCTGTTCTCAGAAAACCACCGTAGAGTTGATCTGGCATAATGAAAAGAGTCCAGTACCGGCTAAGACTGGATGAATCTCTTGATTCCGATATAAGGCTTGTTCGCGACAAAATCTGGCAGAATAAATTCGGAATGAAACAAATTTGCTGTTAGTTCAATCCAAGAGGCAGTTTTTGATCATTTAACTGTGCATTATTAGTCATCTTAAAACTAATTACAGTTACCTAATAAGGTTGCGTGAAGAAACTACGAACTTTTGAGCTAAATCCAGCCATTAGAGTCTGTGACTTCTGCAACCAATTAATCTGCTTTTGTCCGAGATTTCCAAAACATTTCTATAGTTGTATCTTGTTGTTTATATTGAGAGAGTTCTCGCTTCACGATAGCCCATTACCGCTCGATAGGTCGTAACTCCGGACAGTTAGGTGGATTCGCCTCATTCGGTACAACATGGACTCCATTCGCTTTATACCATTACAAAACATCTTTGGCGTAGTGGCAAAATGCCAAATCAGGCCAGAATAGCGAGGAAGCGTCATGGCTGCGTAGGAATGGTAACAAACGCTTCTTTAGGCATTTTGTACGGTATATTTCCTTGTTTGCCGTTCCGGTCGTGATGACGCGTTGGCTTTCTCGACCACAGCTGCAAATTGCCTGCCAAACCAAATATTTTTTTTAGAAAACTTGGCCTTTTTCCTAGGGGCAACCACTGAGCAATCCTGAGTAACTCTGAGCAAATATGAGCATCTCTCATTCACTCTATACATGTTGTGATATTGAACATTCCTACATTTTATAAAGCTTGGTTTTGACAATGGAATTGCATAATAAAAACGCTCCAAGACTATTTTGGGTGCTTTTTTGACGAACTCATGGAGTGGGTGATGTCAGAATATTCCAAACTATCGTTGAAGCTGTATGGCCTTAAAAGTTTGATTCAAATTAAATCATGTAAATATTCAATGAACGAAGCTCATAGGTGTTGATGTAGAAGACAGTTATGATGATGAGTATTTTAAACTTGATGTTTCTTATGACCAGGTGTTTTGCTCGGTGCGATAACAATGTTACTGAAGGTTTCTCAACAGTGTAACAATGCTGCCAGCAATTGTAATGAATTAAAATTTTAAAGTTCTGTATCTGGAGTAAAACACACATTCAAGATTTCAGATTCTAGTGGCTAGATTAAAAATGTAAGAACGTCTACACTGCTGTGGGTGCTAACCAAAGGCAGACACATGTTATCTACGAATAGAATGGGACGGTTTCACTAGAATTATTTTTTGTAAAACACTTGTGTGATTAAATTTCTTGTTTTTAATAAATTTGTGTAAAATCAAATTTCTTGTTCATAATATCAATTAAGGTCGTTTTCTTTCCTGTCTGTGCTTTAAAGTAGAACAGCCTGACGAATACTGGTGTCTTCTGATAAAAATCACTGTAAATGCTGCACTAGAGTATAGGGTATAGATGTGGCAGAACGACTCTATCCGATGAGTATCCTGTTATGTGTAACTGCATCTGCAAATCTTCCCACAGTCGAAGCCAACGTCGAATGGGTTAGGTCAATGAATCCGTACAATTGGAATATATGGCATTTATTGACTGCTAAACAGATTCCCTCAAAAAAGAACCCAAGCCGGATCGATCGATCGCAAAACTGGAGCTTTCAATATTTGCTGTTGGTCAAAACGGCTTGGTCTCTGTTTGGAGATCAATAAATTCTACATATTGCATCTGTTTTTTGTATTCATACAAGAAAAAAAAAAACAATGAAATTACATTAAACAATTCTCGAGTACTTTTTCAAACAGACGTATCTGATTTTGTAAACAAAGAGGGGAGGTAAGATTCAAATCTAAATGTCTCAAAACTCTTAGCACTCTCATGAAAAGTAGCATCACCATCATGTTAAGGAAATGTTGTTCCTTGTATTCGTTACCCTAGTTTGCGTAAAAGTGCTAACGGTTTCAAGAATTTTACGTTTGAATCTTACTTCCCTTCTTTGTTTACAAAATCAGATACGTCTATTTGAAAAAGTACTCGAGAATTTACTAATCGTAATCGGGGTCCCATTCCTCCTTCAAATACCGTGACCTATCGCGTCTAAAATGAGAGCTTCCTTCGATACGATAATAAACCATTTTCCCAGCAGTAAACATACTGCTATCAGTAGTTGCCAAGGTTGCCACCGTTGCCACCGTCACATTCAAGCAAGTGCTGTCACAATTATTTAAATCGAGTTATAAATTATATAAGTTGATGGAAACATTCCTACCCCTCTATATCTTGGTGGGGAAAGAACATCATAGAGTGTGCAAATTTGATGAATTCTGAGTAACTTTGAAGAAAAAAGTTACTCACTAAAAAGTTGTCTTGCCCCAAGCCTTTTTCGTCATTCTGAAATGCTTCTGTACGCCGTTCCGTTGCATAACAGTGTAATAAGACATTCCGGGAAGCTGCTTAAAGTCCTCAAGTACATAAGTTTCATCGTCCATTACCACTTGCGAGTCCAGGGTTTAGCCGTCACATTCTGTTTATCATTACGGTTCGGTACAGTTTTCCCCTTGAACGACTTCATACTTTGCCAGTGCTTGGAAGTGTGCACGAAAGTTGGGGACATTTTTCTTTTTTATTGCCACAATACGTACCGAAACATCTGGTCTCTTTTGCAATATTTGCGTCACCTTCGCTTCCTTCTGGTGACTCCTGAGACCCGTTTTAGTTCTGTTCCTAGCCTTCTTGGCTGTTGTCAAACGTATATCGAAAGATTTAAGAGCGTTATGGACAGTGCTGGCAGGAAAACCAAACTTTTTTGCAAGGTTTCTTACTGACAGACTTCCGACGCCATCTTCGATCTTGAAGCTTGTAGTATCACCAAAAAATGATTTTATCCAATGAACAGACATACGTTCGTCATTCTGCGAATTATTTTACGCGTTGATGAAGTATTTCTAGAGACATACGTATTTAGGGGTATCCAGATTTTGTCGCGAACAAGTTTTAGTGGAAGCAATCTCTTCTGCATGAACTGGTTATGGTAAATTTTAACATTTATTTTTCCTTTTGTGTAGAAACAGGAAGATCGCAAGCCACATGTCAAAATTGCTGCCAAGTGAGCACCTTCTCATCAAATTTTCCGATCACAACAGTCGTATCTGTAATTAGGACACTCTCTCCAACCGATTTGGTGTAGAATTGAGGTACCAACAGTGTTCTGGAATCCTCTTTCACGGAAGTTTTGACGTCCGTCAAAACATACTGGGAGAGATTGTCAAAAATACAATTGTACAGTCTTAGGGCTCTCATTTTTGCACGACACTTTCACTCCGGAGATTGCTTTGGTACTTTCTGCTACCTGTAAGTCTTCAAATTATTGTTTAACTTTTCATCCCGATGCTGATTTTGTATTTCTTGACCAAATCACGAGTAGAGACTGATTTGTTCTCATGCATAAAGCCCGCTTGAAAGTAAATTTGAACGCATTCAAGTGATTTTAACTCAAGAATTTAACAACATGCACGGTTGATCAAAACGTCAAACATAAGGGTATTTATTCGGCTTTCAAACGAACTGTCGCGCTTAACTTGTGATCGATGCCATCATGATCTGCACAGTCGCTGGTGACACTTTACCGGCGAACTTATTCCACTTTAAACGCATTTGTTGTGCATTTGTCACTTTTTTACCGCATCCTCGAAGTTTCCGCTTGACAATTTCCCAATATTTTTCGATCTGTCTGAACTCAGGGCAATTCGGAGGATTAATCTCTTTGGCGACGAAATCAACATTGTTTGTTAAGTGCCGAACCCGCCAAAGGCTGAAAAGCTATAATAAAGAAAGAAAAAAAAACATTGTTTACAGAATAACAGAGAACCTCTTTAGAGTAGTGGCAGCTGGCTAGATCCGGCCAAAACATAACGTTGGTCTTGTGTTGCCGAATGAAGGGTAAAATTCGCTTTTTCAGACACTTTTTAATATAAACTTTCGACGTCATTGGGTGAGATATGATGAAAACCTTGGTTTTAAGGCCACAACTGCAGATTCCTTGCCAAATCATTAGTTTCCGAGCAAACTTATCGGCAAAAACAACCCACGACCAGTTACCAGATCAAATTTTCGTCCGGGGATTTGTTTATAATCCATTTTTACATATGTTTCGTCATCCATTAAAATACAGCCATCAAATTTCGTCAAAACTCGTTCGCATAGTAATCGTGCTCGCTTTTTGGCCATTAAGTTTTGTTTCAGAGAGCGATTCGGATGTTTACTGGCACAAAAAGACTTATATCCTTCTCTTGAAATGATGTTACGCATGGTGGAAAAGTTGGAATCGTATTTCTTAGCCAAATCACATATGGTGGCACCTCAACACCTTTCTTTTCAGCTTTGCTACTTTTGAAGCAGACCACGAAGGATTCTCCAGATGTTTGTGCACAATTAATTTTTAATTTCTCAAGTTCCATGATCCGTAATTTCGAGATGCGTCGATCAATCGAGAAAAACTTTTCACCAATTTCTTTGTCAATGAAACATCAACAAATGCCTCTCAATCGGTTTTTGTTCCAACCACCAGGGACGCGGTGGTGTATTAAACCGTCCGTCCAGATTTACTTTGAATCGAGCTTTATAAATCGAAGACTTTTGGCCCTACTTGAGATTGCTGGAACCGGGCATTCGTTCAGTTGTCGGTAGATTCTGCGAGCTGTACTGCCCACCATACTTTTCAATCACTCGTTATAGGCATGTTGGAGGTACTCTGACCTTTTTGGCAATCTGATATTACATATTCATTTTAAACTAGACAAATTGCTGGATTTTGCCGAGTTGTAACACCAGCAATCCATCCAGAAAAGTAATTGTTACTGTTATGCCAGCAAGAATAAATTTCATGGAACTGGCAGCACTTCTCTGTAACTTCAGCAAACTTCTTTGTGTTTTGCTGAACGATCAGCAAACTCACAATCCTCGTCATTTGCTGTTTTGCCAGCAATTTTTTGGCACTGCTGAAATATCAGCTCAGTGTTCACTAAAAAATATTCATTTTAAAATAAACCAATAAATAAAAATAAAGCTGAGGCAACGTCTTCGGAATATTGATTAATGCATTCAAGAGAATAATCTGCAATACATGTCTGAGGATATTTCTTAAGCTACCGATCGATCCAGCGAATTTTTTATTCAGTATTGCTCATATAAAGGTAGATAAAATAAAATACACATAAAAAAGAAGAAACGTAAAAACAGTATCAGTTTACTTCTACAAATTCCACCGCCATTTTTTCGTCCTAAAACATCAACTTGCAAAAATCACCGGTTTTTTTTCATTATATTCTACTTTTCACACAGTCCTTCGAAATCATAGCTCTCAAATTTCAGTGTTTAGAGCTCGGTTTCGATGATGTTATGCAGAATCGGATCCAATTTTTCAATTCCAATTAAACAAAGAATTCACAACCTAAAATAAAATAAAAATGTTAGAGGATAAATCAATACAGTTTTTCGTCGCTGATGCGTAACTGTTATGTGACAGGTAAAATTACAATTTCAGTAACATTTTTGACGTTTGCTGTTTTTCAGTTATTGGTGGAACTGATTGGGGGCTTCCGGCAAAAACGGAATTGCTGGTTAACTTAATTTTTAATTCATCTAGAAGGTAATACTATAATAAAGAAATCCTATAAGTTCGAATTTCGTAAAAATGGTTTCAGGAGCGTATTCTACGGGAAATTTACTAACTTTTTATGCATGAAAAAATATTGAATTTTTTGGTCATTCTAACTGTATATCGCCCCTTAAGCACACTGTGATCGGTCATAAAGCTGAACAGATGGCGGTAGTGTGCTTTCGTCAAACGTAAGGGAATCGAATATGTGTGCCACCTGTGGCAATACTACCAACTAAGAAACATTTGAACTGACCGTTTCACACGTGATAGATGAAGAAACTGCAAATGTTATGTCTGTTTGTCTGTGTTTTAAACTCAATTACGTATCAAAAGTTTATAACTACTTTTCGATACACTCCTACCACAAAAATGGTTTTTCGTTAATAAGCTTTCATTTGTTTCGTAAACATGGATGTTGAACATAGAACAAATGTCTCCTATGAATTATGTCAATTATGAAACATTCATATTGCTTTTATCTAGTGAAATGCTATCATGTGTTATGCACAAAATTGATTTCGTGAAGACCAGCCAAACACCGCTTATCTTTTACCGTACTCATGCATTTTGGTTTGTTGATGCTGGGATCGGCGGGAATAATTTATTCATCCCAAAATAAAAACTAAAGCGTTGTCAAGAGTTATAACTTCATACGCATTAATCTAGTATCTTCTCACGAGTCGGCACGGATTCAATCACAGCTCTTTTCGAAAATACAGGATCAAGTTCCATGCCAGAAACATTTAAAAAAAATAACGCTGAACAACTCCACTTGGTTGCGTTTTTTGTCAATTTTCGTTCGAGTCGATATAGTCGATCTGTTAGTCATTCATGCAATCACCAAAGAGACGGTTCTTTTTAATTTGTAACAAAATTATCCGTAATCTTTCCATTGTTTTCATACAACACACGAGTATTCTTTCTGTTATTGACAGTTGCGCGTGTGGCAATCATTAAGAAAGTAGCTTTATAAATAGTAAAAATCAGTTTCGTTGCAGAAAACAACAAACAACAAAGTAAAATTAATTTTCAGTGTACACACATTCAATATGTAACTAGTGATTTAAAATTGGTTCACTGTCTTAGAAACCCGTTGATCCCAAGTATAACATAAAGTACCCCGTTATTTCTCGTTCCGGTACAGGATTTTTTTTATGAATCAATTATGCGAGTTATGTTTTGAGGACCAATGCATTAGGTTTGCAAAGTTTATTTATATTGGAAGAAATGGGCTGCATGTTGCTTCCCATACACTACAGGGCACTCCTTCCGACACCATGCATCCCGTATAGGTTCTTCCTTAGCTCAATTGGTAAAGGCACTGCTACAAAGCAACTCAGTGCTGGAGGTGGCTGGATTCGATTGCCGGTCTGGTCTAGAAATTTTTCGTTAAGAAAAAATTCTCGACTTCCTGGGCAGAGGGTATGACTGTACTTGCCTCACAATCAAACTATACAGATAGAAAGAAACATTTAATTTTCTGCGTTATCTTATGCACATAAAGAGAATGCTAGATGTGGCATGGGGCATGGGGTATTTCATACAAATTTATGCCAGATAACGCTTGAATCTAGTTTGTTGTATGAAAAATTACAAACAATCTCGTTGTTTACGCCTCCTATCGCTTGGAATTAAACGAGGAGAAATTTTACGCGCCTGTTAAAATAGATTTTTTTTTCTGTGCATTTAGAACACTATGTTGAGAGCATGCAATAAGCAAATTGAAAGCAATAGGCTTGAAATCCTAAAATAAGACATTAGTATGGAACCTCGATTGTCCATCGCTTCACACTTTGGTAGAAAAATTAGTATTTTCCATTTAATTCCAATTACATTTCTTGCTTATCTTGACAGATACACATATTTTGATTACAATTTGCAGACTTCTTCTCGAAGTCGAGTTATAAGTACGTGACACTGAAGAAGTCTGCAAATTGTAGACGAAATACGCGTATCTGGGAAGATAAGCAAAGGTTGTTGGAATTAAATGGAAAATACTAATTTTTCTTCTCATTTCAAGTTGTTGCAATTCATTCATTGCTATCTTTATTTAAAAAAATAAATGAATGAAAGCAAATTTAATTACAGAATTTCCTGATTTTGGATTCAACTCCCCTCATGACGTTTATTACAGAAGACGGATTTTCTGGAAACAATTTTTTTTTAACTCCGCCGTTGTCTTTCCCTCCTTGCCACTTTTCTTGAAGTTGCGCTTTAGGACAAAGCTGTGGATTGATGTCTTTCTAAACGAAATCTACGCCGTTTTCTTGCATCCAAAGTACTGTGATTTTGGCGAAATGGACTAATGCTATCAGCCTAAACCAAAGGAGGGACCTTGTGCTGCTTAAGGAGTGTATCGAAAAGTAGTTATAAACTTCCAAATAATAAAATAGGCATGAAAACATGGTTAAAATTAACATACTATTTCAGTTTATTATAGCTTAACATGTTTACAAAAGATCCAAACGGAAAAACTAGTCATCATGTTCATTTCTGTAGAATGCCCGTACCTTTGATTTGACACCTGCCATCAAATTCTGCACAGCGGCCTTTGTGCACTTCCTGGATGCCGCTGCCCAATTTTTCTTAAAATCGGTCATGTTTTGGGACACTGTACCATCCTTCTTAAATATACGCTTGACTATTGCCCAATAGCGTTCGATCGGTCGCAACTGGGGACAGTTTGGTGGGTTGATGTCTTTTTCTACGAACTTGATGTTATTCTCCGTCAGCCACTGTAGAGTGGATTTGGCGTAATGTGCCGATGCCAAATCTGGCCAGAAGAGAGGAGGGGACTGGTGCTTTCTATACAATGGTAGCAACCTGTTCTTCAAACATTCCTTCTGATAAATCTCAGCATTTATAGTTCCTTTTGAAAATTGAAGAACGCAAGCCACATGTGCAAATAGCTTGCCAAATGAGCACCTTCTGACCGAATTTCTCCATCGCAACAGTCGTATCTGCGGTTTGGCACACGTTCCCCAACAGATTTAGTATAAAACTGCGGCCCCGGTAGCGTTCTTGAATCTTCTTTAACGTATGTTTCGTCATCCATCAAAATGCACTGGTTGACATTGTCCAAAATGCAGCTGTACAGCTTTCGAGCCCTGGTTTTGGCACGAGACTTTTGTTCGGAGTTTGTTTGGGCACTTTCTGCTTTTTGTACGTCTTCAAGTCATTCCTGCGCTTGATTCGTTGAATCATTCCGATGCTGGTCCTGAACTTCTTGGCTAGATCGCGAGTAGAGGCAGATTTGTTCCGTTGAATATAATCCACAACTTTTTGGTCCAAATCAGGGTTGCTGGAGCCGGGTTTCCAGCCACTTCTTAGTAAATCCTTGAGGGAGCACTCCTTGCCAAACTTTTCGATGATGCGTTTTACACTTGCCGGGTGAACATTTACTCTTTTCGCAATCTGGTTGTAAGTAACACCTTTTCGGTGCACCAAGTGTGCAGAATTTTCTTTTTAGTCTCAAATTCAATTCGCGACATTTTGAATACAACTTTATCAACGGAAATGAATGAACCGAATAATCATTTTTGACATGTAAACAAAGCAAATGGCGCTTACACGCTAAAAGTATATACAGTAGTTTATGCGTAATAACGCATCGAATGTTTATAACTACTTTTCGATACACTCCTTATATAACGGAAGCATCTTTTTCTGCAAAAACTTGGTACGGTAAGCTTCGGTATCGATTGTACCTATAGTATTGAAAATCGATGACTTGGAGCCGCAGGAAAGAAATGCCTGCCATACATGAACCTGTTAAAAAATCCACCTCGTTTTGGAGATTCTCACATCTTTGCCGATGACCTTTGTGTAAAATTGCGATCCTGGTAACGTTCTGGAGTCCTTTTGAGAACATTTTTCGTCATCAATCAAAACGAAGGCAGGCGGTCATTGCAAAAGTCTGGCTCTGGTTTTCGCCCTGGATTTGTTCTCAGCACTTTGTTTCGCTTTTTTCTGCTTCTTATAAGCCTAGTGTTCTGTCATTTTTGAGGAAACAATTTTGCTGTGCACGCTCAAAACACCCTCTCTTTCTTTCGTATTACTATACCTTTTTTTCAAACGGAAAAGTTACTCAATTTTCGTAAAAAGTGGATCTACTCAATTTTTGACTAGATCCACTTTTTACGAAAATTGATGACTTTCCGTGTGAAAAAAGGATAGTAATACGAAAAGAGAGAGAGTGTTTTGAAGCGTGTGCTAGTTTTGACATCTATTTTGATGTTTACCATACGAGGGCAAATATTTTATTCATTGTGATTTCAATCAATATAGCAAAAGGACACTGAAAATGTAAGTTGTTTCCTCTTTTAACCATATGTATATCTCATGTAATTAAATAAACAACATTTTCAGTTCTTAGTAAGTTCTTCGGAAGTTCGCTAGAGGAATCAGTCTTTTTCTTAATAGTTATCACAAAACCTAGGTTGATTCACGGCATCTCTAAAATGATCACTGTTAACCGAAACTTCAAGAGATGATCAAGTAGCTGACAAATGAACGCGTAGAAATATAGGTGCGCTCAGACCGCTAGTCTTACTCAGTATGTATGAGCACATCATACGTGTTGCAGTATATTTTCGATAAAATCCTTCTACCATTCTATGACTTCACGTCTCATTTGTCAATCGCAAAAAATGAATGATAAAATTCCATTCTGAAGAAATTGTCCATGCATAGTCGCGCTAGTGGTAGAAAACCTTTGTTTTTCAACTACAGATATTCTTTCTTATCATCAATTGGTAAGCGCATTTATCCGCAAAGATGTATTTGAACTTACCCGGTGCATTCACCTTCCGTCAATCCAATTTTTTGACTGGGAACTCCGGAGCAATTTGCGATTAGGGTGAACAAGCAAAATGTAAACATGTTTCTCAATGCAATGCATTATTATGAGCACTTAACAATATAGCTTTGAACCTTGTGCTTTGATTTTATACATTAAATTTTGTTTTCGCAAAAGGCGGAGTGTTATTTTATTATCAAAAACAATTTACTTTGCGATTCACGCCATATTGATTGTTGACAAAGTGAAAGGTGTAATTTAAATCAAAACAAAAACAACTTGGCGCGAAGTGAAATTGTCAAAAATAGGCGAATAGTATTGGGCGATACTTTTTTTGCAGTATTTGTGAGTCTAACATTGAAAATGGCGAAGCCAAACATAACAGCAACGACAGGCGAATATTAAAATTGCGAAGATTTCTTTGAAAAACGAACGAATTTCCATCAGTATTAGATATGAATCGAATGTAGCTTTGTTTTCTGTCTGATGTAAGACTGTATTTGAATCTATACGTTAATTTTAAATTTCGATTTGAAATTCTACTTGCAATATTACAATCATCATTCCTCTTTTGTTTACATTCTGCTTGTTTACCCTAATCACAAATCGCTCGAGAACTGTCCAAAGTCCATTTCCGGTACTTGCTCGAACAACTTCGATCGTATGACAGATTCGCATTGCTTCTTCAGGGTGACCCTCTATTTTGAGGCAACAATGCGATGAGCGATAAATCCTACGAAATTAACGATTCAAATCAATCTTTGCAATAAACACAAACTTCTTAAAACCAATCAAATCCTTTCTGTCAAAACAAGGATTTCCGTGAGCAGACTAATTTTTGATAGATTGATCACTGCTTTGGAATCTCAAAATGAAAACAAATACAGTGTATTTATTTGATTAGCGATCATTTCGATGGCACTGCACGATCGATCTCCCCTCCTATAAGTATTCTTTAAATTTGTTTGCGTACAAGACAGTAACTCTTGAGTACTTTTTCAAACAGACGTATCTGATTATGTAAACAAAGAGGGGACGTGAGATTCAAACGTGAATTTCACAAAATTCTCAGCGCCCTCAGGGAAAGTAGCATCACCATCATCTGTTATTCCTTGTGTTGGTGGCCCTAGTTTGACAATTGACTCCAATTGATAATTTCAACAGTTACTGTTGAAATCTATTGCACAATGTAAACAATGAACCCACGCTTTAAAAAATCGACACGTTATTTTCACGTGAAATTTCACGTAACTTCCATCTGAACACGTAACCAAATTTTGTTCAGTAAAATCAGGTAAGCATTACGTGCCAGTGAATTGTGCGTGAAAAATCACGTAACATTTATGTGATTTTCACGTAGAATGTAAATTTACGTGGAAATCCCGTACCTCTTACGTGAATTCCACGTGTTTATTACTGGTTTTGGTAGTGGACGAAAATTACGTGCGTTTCACGTGGATGTAACGTGTCGATTTTTTTGAGTGCACGCTAGATTGCTTTGATACTGTCTAATTATCAACACTGAACGAAAACATCCTCAACACAGTGAATGATTTTTGTATTACTTGAGCGATAGTCTTTTTGGCAAATGGGTCACTATCCATAAGCAAAGATAAAGTTCATTCGATGTAAATGCAAGCTGATACGAAGGAACTGCAAAATTTCAGAGCAATATGTGCAATTCTTTTTGTATCACGTAAGCAAAGGTTACCATTTATTCTTGTTTCTATAGCACCTCACGAATCGCCAAGTCCTGATGCATTTGAATTATTCTAAAAATTGATCAAAGACGGCTCTACCGGAAAGCTGCAGCTCATTCCAAATACGACCATCCCCGAGCTGACCAATAAACCTAGCATGGGAAGCTTCCATTCAAAAATTTACCAATTTTCAAATTCTTCCAATTGACTTTCTCTACGAATAAAGCGCACGGTGTCGCGCGGTGGACCAGAAATGAATGACTCTGACCCACCGACCGAGCGACTCATTTTCATCCGTCTAAAAGCTCCCCGAGGGCATAACCGGGTCGAGAGCGACAAAGTATAGCCAATAAAATATTTTATTTTGACGACTCTCTCGGTCCCGGCCACTTCTTCCCGGCCGCAGGAGATACTGGCAGCTTCACTTTCATCGTGGATCATTGAGCCTCCATAGGCTATGCTGGGTGAATAAAGCGCGTCTATAATCACTCCTGTGAGCGCGGTCGTTTATGACCGCTAGGGACAGTCGGTTTCTAACTTTTTACCTTCTCCAAGACTTTTTATTGACTCAACCAATCCGAAGTAGTTCTTAATGATTCGTTCGAACCCATCATTTCAATTGTGTTTTGAGCCCAGAAGCTCGACCGCCGGAACATCGGTGACTGACAGTATTTTTGAAAATAATAATCTAATCTACATACCCGAGCAAAGGATTATACCAATTGATAACAAGTTCTATTACCAGGTTATCATATTTTGATCACTGAATATGTTATCATTTAGGCTGAATAAACAGCCAAAATAACCGAATGAATAACAAAAAATACTCGATGAATATCATAATAATAACTTATTTTGTTATCACTGCGAACAACTTGATAACAAATCCCTATTATTGCAACAAATTTTTCCAAAAAGTATCAAATTCTGTTATTAATTTGAAATCAAATTCTCATGCTGATAACTAAAAAAATATTTTAATTAAAAGCAAAATTTCTTGTTCAAATACTGCTGGAAATATTTACAGATTTTACAATTCAACTAATAACATTCATAATAAATAGTGTGCTCAAAATGATAACATATGATAACAAAATTTGCCAATAGTGATAGCTAAATTTGTTATGTGATAACAACGGAAAACAAAACGATAACTGGGATTGTAGGAACTTGTTACTTGCACAACTATCAACCTGTCACCTTTTCCTTTGCTAGGGTACAGTATCTCATCTGATCTTTTAGAACCTCTCTCTACTCGTTGTGAAAAATTCGGAGACGATTTGTTTGCTGGCGACTGAAATTTGTATGAAAATTGGTTTGAGAAGCATACCATTTCCCATTTTCCTTCCTAGAGACTTCAGTTTTGCTTATGCCATGAAACAAGTTAGACAAAAGAATAGAATCTCTTGTTTTGGATTTACTGTAGTTGTCTCAATGGAAACCAAACGTCACTCTGAAATAACTTGTGATTTTAATATCCCAAGCAGATATGCAAGTTTTATTGTACCTTTAAAGCGTTTTTCAAGTCATGCTCACAAAACCAAACTTTCTGCTCGAGACGAAAAGGTTGTTAGAAAAACTTCGTTTCCCATGGCAACATGTTCAGAAGCGTTATTGGCAGCTGAAGTGTCTACATACAGAAAGAATTTCACGCATTTCTGAAATGGCAGTTTATTGCAAAATAAACTTGGTTCTCATAGTGAATTTTTCGTTTCTTGTGCAATATGTTTGTTATTGATACTAAGTTTTTATCTGAACGTTTAGAGATCCTTTTATGGTCATATTTTACAGATCTTCTCGCTTAGGCGTTATACTGATTATTCCAACGATAAAAACCTTAGCCCTGTTCAAAAAGTGTTATTCTCGTTTTTTTTTCAAATTGCAAATTTTGCTTAGTGGCCAAGTGGCGGCAGCTTCGATTGTAGCATGACAAAGTTTTTATTCAGATTTTTAAGGTGCGATATCCATCAAAGGCATCTGTGCAAATCATTTGGAGAGTGCCGTATATTCTAATTACCGATAGTATTTTTTTGTTAAGAATCCTACGATTTTACGCTTGCTACGTCTAACTCTAAAAATTATCAATTTTTACTCAAGAATTCTAACAACAGGAAACTTGTGGAAAAGGAACCGAATAAGAATAAGGATAAACCTCATTCTCGATGTGCAAAAATAACTTCAGGAGAAGTTGACAACACTTCAGAAAAAGAAGATGACAAAACTTTCGGATAAGTTAAAAATTTCCGGAGAAGTTAAAAAATAGAACACAATCTGGAGATATCTGAGAGTGTTTTAAGGAAACTTATGAGACAAGTTTGCCCATAAATCTCCTGGAAAAGGTTAGAAAACTTCTGGTGAAGTTCTAAGTTCTTCATGCAGTTTTTGCTAAAATGTCCGGAGTAGTTTTGAAGTACCTTTAGGGAAGTTTTTAAGAAACTTCTGGAAGAAGTTTTATCATACCCTCTCTGAAGAAGATTTTTGAAAACTTTCAAAAAGGTTTCTGGATACCATCAAAAAAGATTTTTGGAAACTTCTGGAGAAGTTGCGCTTTTTATTAAGATAGCTTTTTGCAATTATGTTGGCATAAT
>JASCZW010002238.1:0-80423 GCA_034211315.2 Aedes japonicus
CTCATGAATTGATTGAGCACCAAGAATTGCTCCAAGATTGTTTACAGTAGTCAAAGCACATCTAAGCTGATTGAGCTCTTGACTTGGTTCGAAAATCGTCACGTGAGAACTCATTTGTCGAATAAGATGAAGCAATACTTAACTCACCACCTTGCGATTCTGCCGACCGGGTTTGAAGTTTCTACGATCGGTACGATTACTGGATCCTCAGCAAGCGAAGTTTTTATCCGTAGATGACCTGTTCGATGGAATTCCGGAATGTGCAGTCAAACAAATCAACGATACAGGATAAACTATCAGCCTATAAAAAATGCGATCCACTCTCGTTTTGGTTTGAAACTGGGACCGCTTTCCTTAACTCTTCGAAATAGCGGTGGAATATCTGTCTATTCCTGGAAACTTTGTCGATGCTGAACGCAGTGTGAGCCAGTGCAGTTTTATCAACACCTCCGAACACCAAAAGTTGATGGAACAACATTTGGCAAACCAAGTGCTTTTGACCAGTAATACGAAGAAATCATAAAATTGACAGTGAAATGCCTGAATTTGTTTTAATAAACTATTGTATTCGATTAAGAATTGGAATTTACATTTATTTTCAATTTCAAAAAATAACTTTTGGCCAAATTGCCGCAGGGTTTCCAAAATAGGCTGACCGCGTTTTTTTTAAATTCCGTAAATTTCCACTACCCCTACACCTAGTGGATCCATGCATCGCGAATCACAGTACCCTTTGACAGCGATATCAGGAGCCCTGGCTAAAGCAATGAAAAACCTCCGTTTGATGGGATGTTCTTACTACTGCCTGCAACCCGGGGCATCGTGTGGAGCTCTATGTGTCGATGGGATCAGTAGATTCGACATCTACAAAATCATCGCCTTGTGTAACCAAGGAAAGGGTAAGAAGCCTGGTTCCAGCCGTCCGACGGTCCTGCTTGACCGGATAGTCCAGCAGAACATGGGAAAACATGGCAAATTCATCCGTGCAACGATGCCGGTGCAATCAGACAAACCGTTGAAAAGTACCTGCAACCTATAATCATCATCGTGAAAAATAGGCCAGGATTACTGCCATAATGCCGCTCATCAGGGTGTGGAAGCATTTTTGTTAAATGATCAATAAATCTAAGACTTGTGGAAAATATGCTTCACGGATTTAGTCTCCGCAGTTTTGCTTTTTCCAGCTCCTTCCGAAAACTATCTATTGTTTTTTTTTAAAGGCAGACGTTACGCAAAGTATTACTTATTTCTCTCTCACTACCATCTCCAATGGATGGCTATGGGAGTACAAACAACGACAGAAATAATCATTTTAACGATTGGTTTTTCACTCTTTGTTCGTGAACTGAAAATTAAACTTAAGTAGTTTGTATTATGCAATCGAAACTAGAACTCACGAATCTCTTCGTTGTTTTCCGCAATGAACTCGACCTTTATTATTTATTGAGTTAGTTGCGTATTCAATGCCACACGTGAAAATGTTAAAAGTACGAACGCGTTTGATTACACACAAAAATTATTCACATGTTGCATAAAAACAATACAAAGAGCTTAGAATATTTTGTTATAAATTAAAAAAATACGCATCTCTGGTGATTACATGTATGATTAACTGATCGTGTTTGAAAGAAGATCATACAAAAAAGAGTAATGGAAGCATTTTATCAGATTCGTGATCTGGTGATGATTGCGTCCTACAATTTACGGGAAATTTGTTCTATGTACAAAAGCCATGTTTACAAAACGAGCGAAAACGGAATTACGGAAAAAAATTAAGTGTGTTCCTAACAGTTCTGATAGCGATCGATTTAATTTAACGTCAGCGAAAAATTTACAAAGAAAATTTTTTCATCATGATTTCGGATCATTTGCATTTTAGGGTTGAACCAATGCAACACGAATTTTATTTTGAGATCCATTCACCTAACGTTATATTATTAGTTTAACATTCGAACAATCATCATCCGGTTCGAAGAAAATCGGTATGCGCTTGAATTTGTCATTCAAAAGTTCGCTTTCTATGTTTCGATGTTAGCCGATGGAGGATTATTAGAGGATATGAATATAGGCGTGATGTGGGATTTTCGGTTATTCAATCATGTATTGCTCTCAGTAGTATCCATGTTGTCCAAATTCCTCATCGAAAGAAAGAAAACATATATGTTTAGGTGCCAATAAGAATGCACTGAAATACACTACCGCGCTGGACCTGAATCAGTTCAGCATCGAAATCTGCTCATCTGGTTGAACATATTTAGTATCATCAATCCAATGATATATTTTTCACCGAGAATTGGTGGGTGTCCGAAGAGCAGTTTGAGTTGATTAAAAGTTGAATCAGTATAAGAATAGGATTTGCTAGTATTTAATTCAATAAATTAAGGCTTTGGTTTGTTCATTTATTGTCGTCGCTGATTCATGTCATGAACATTGGCAGCATAGATCGGAGGTTTTGATTGAGGTGATAAGCCATCAGATGAGAAAAGTAACGACCTCGCTTGCAGTGATAGCATCACCTTTCTTTAACAACCATGTCGCAGTGCATTTATATAAAGGCACCGGTGTTCTGTGTGATACTGATGTAATTCCAGCATGAATCACTCTTACCATTTGGGGCTATTTAGATTAACAGGCAGTTTGATCCACTTTGCTATTGATTAAACACGTAGACTTTTAAGGGGAAGTGGGTGGAGGGGGGGGTTTGACCAAAGGCTACAGCTCCATACAAAATTTCAAAAAATTGTATTAAGAGAAGTCTACGAGAGGGAGGGGGTGAGATTTTCAAAAATGAGTCTACGTGGTTTATGAATAGACCCCTAGTAGTAACGAGAAACCAAAGACAAAAAGTTTGTTTACTTAGTGATGATAGTTCCATCAGTATTAACACTCACATTCAAAAGTTGGAATGCAATAGACCCATTTGCACACCCAAAATGAAAAGCCGAAGTGGTCAGGCAATGTATCTTAAATTTTAAAAATAGACTGTAAATACTATACTGAAACATTACCGGGAAACACTATCGCTGGATCGCAAAAGAAAAAACAGCCGTAGAAGTGGAAGTAGAGTGAAAGTCCGTAGGTCAGTCCAGAACAATACTGGGATCTCCTTGCGTGATTTGACGAAAAGGTTCTCAACGCTGTACAGTACAGTTCGACGAATCTGTTGGCTGGAATCTGAAGGTTTCCAGTAATATCACGCCAACAAGCACCTCAACAGGTTCCTGAAACAGAACCTGGTTGCTAAGCGCCGTGCAAAAATGCTGTTTGAGCAAGTTCTGACGAAAAAGAAAGGATAAATATTGATGGACGATTGACTTTGGACACTCTACCTTGCCAAACGCAAGCATGCTGCTCCAGGTAGATACGAATTTGTCTACGCAGACAAGTTGCCTCGCAAGTTGATAATGTGACAAGGCGTGAATAGGCAGGTATGCAACCCAACAAACATCAGTGTCGAATAATCGCTTGTTCAAACTAATTTGGAGAAGTTGTTCAGCTTTTGCTTCTAGAAAGCTGAATAACTTCTCCAAATTTGTTTTAACAAGCAGCTATTCGACACAGATGTTTGTTGGGAAGAAGGAGTGTCTTTAGAAGCGAAGAGAATTACGCCATTCATTCAATCGCACGACGGTCCGGTAAAATTCGGGACATGCTAAGCCAGAAGCCAGAAGGACCGGGATGTCATGGAATAGTATAAGCAAAATGATATTAACGTTATTGAAAGAACTCACAACCCGACAAATTGTCCAAATTTTCGACCCATTGAAAAATATTGAGCAATTATCAAAAGCAAAATGAAGAAATGTAGCCAAACAATAAAAAAACATTTGATTTGCAGAAATGGCGGAAAAAGATGGCAGATTAAGTTGAGATCTCTGCTATTCTAATGGGTGCTGATGAATAGCTTTTCTTTGTTGTTCTTTGAAGTTCAATAAAAACCCAGCAGAATGAAACGCTTTTTTATGTATTTTTGTTTTTCTGGCGAAGAAATGTCGCATTTTGTGTGGCGAAATACTAAATGGATCATGCTTTATTTGTGTGACAATCTTTCATTGTTATTTCCACTGAAACATTATTCAAAAAATAATCTGAAATAATCCTCTAGTTATGGACGACGACACGTATTACCTGGTAAGCTTCGATCGAATTCGTGGGTAGGAATTTTATACCTCGGTTGGTCAGAAACTTTCGTTACCTCTGGGTCAATGAACCATTAAACTAAGCATGAGAAGTGCCTACAGAAGAGACTACTGACGTTTCTGGAGCAGCATCAGGCGAATGGCCTATTCTGGCTGGGCTTGGAAAGCTGCCACTACTGAGGTTCCACCAAATAGTGGTATAGTGGTGTCACAGTGGTTCCCAAGGCGATGAATCCGGAAAATACTTCGCAGCTATTGGCAGTTGAGAAATACTGGTCAATTGTAAAGCATACAAATTGAAGAAAAGGGTAAATTTTGACCTGGAGGAGTTCAAACGGGAATGGAATTTGGCAGCCAAACCGTGGACCATGTGCGAAGAAAAGTTTGAGCCATTGTTAGAAGGACTGAAGGAGAAGTTAGAAGGAAGACTGAAATAATGGCCATGTCAAAGAATAACCCATTAATGTATGTCTGTTACATTCAGAAACAAAGAAAAGAACAAAAAAAAAACGCTTTTTTAGCCTCAACAGGATTTCCTTATAATATTTTTTTTTGTGTTTAACCATTACACCCCTGTAGCATGTTAGAAGCTAATATTTTTCTTTTGTTTCATTATTATCGAGATTTTCAGCCTCTTTAGGGGCTATTCATAAACCACGCAGATTTTTCTGGGGGGGGGGGGGGTATGGGTGTAGGGGTGTGGGTTGGCAAAAGTCTACGCTCCATACAAAAATTAAAAAAAATTGTATAGAGGAAAGTTCACGAAGGGGGGGGGGGGGTTAGATGTTCAAAAATGAGTCTACGTGGTTTATAAATTGGCCCTTACCCATTGCAACCACTTGAACACCTTAAGGGCATTTCTAATGGCTTGTCCGGGGTGAGATTTTTGAACTCGTAGTTCACACAAAACAAACACAAAGATTCTTGTACCGAAAAGCGCAAGAATGTATTGCAAGCTGCTAGGTGCAATGTGTACTTGGGAATAAGTGTTTCTTCAACAGTGAGTCAATTTTAAATTGCTAATTTCCTATTGATAGTTGGTATTATAGAATCAAATTCTGCCCTAATTGTTTGATTGTCGCAATTCATTGTACTGTTTATGCTCTGGCAGTTTTTCTACCGTTTCTTATATTATGACAATATGACTCAATTAAGTCACAATCAAATTGCTGTAAGGGAATGTCCATTAATTATGTCACGCAAGCCCCCCCCCCCCTTGTCACATTTTTTATATGGACCTTCATTTTTTTTTATGGATCGTCAAGTTTTTCCAAACCCTCCCTCCCCGTGACATAATAAATGGACCTTCCCTAACTAACTTTTACGGTTTTGTGTTGTTTGGGCGCCTCGCAACCGGGTAAAATGTTACTCATTAATTCAGTTTTATATTTATATTACCTGAACCCAGTGCGAGCGTTGCTACACTACTAAATAAATGAAAATTTAATAGAACTGGCGCGTTTATGGTTGTTCTCTGGACTGAGTTTTGTTAAAATATTTTCGTTTGCTCATGTGTGACTTCGATTATAGAGTTTAATTTTTTTTTTTATTGTTATTATGTTTGATTGTGTTTTTAATTTAACTCTCAGATCGGGTAGTGTCTACCATGGTTTTCTATCTGTAGGGGAGGAAGGGGTAACCCCGTCACCTTAAGCATTTCGATTTTTTTTAAATTAATGTAATACTTCAAATGACAGGTACCCCTAGCATAATCTTTGATGAAGTATTACTTCATACGATTTGTGCGTTGGAAGTGTCAAAATATGTGTTTTCGGTCATACAACATACGCAAAACAAACATGGTTAATATTGAAGTTTTTCAATCAGTGCGGGTAAGACCGTCACCCCCATGGGGTAAGTCCGTCACCCAATGGGGTAAGACCGGCATTCATTTTTATTAAAATAGTTTTGAAGATTTCTGCAAACGAAATTTAATTTTGAACATGTAGATATTTTTGATCTTTTGTGATGATTTATTAACCATCTCCATTGGCCATTTCACAAGGGGTCATCCATATTCCACAGGGGCATATTTTAGAGTGTTTCAGATTCATACATACCATGTGCCATAATTTTGTTTGAAATTTGTTTTAATCTGTACGAGTAATGTTTTTTTTCTGATTCTTGAGCCCGCATGATTAGCACGTAGTATATGGATAGCCCTTTATATGGAACAGATTCCGGAGTCTCTAAAATCGCCAGGTTTAAAACATGTGCGACAAGCCCAATATTGCCAGCAGTCATTTATTGTCAATCAGGGAAATTTTCAAAAGACTTTTGATGTGGGTTTGATTTGAAATTTCCATTCGCACCATTTCTGTTGAACGGATGGGAAATCTTATTTTTTGTCATCCAGCTCGAAAGCCAGCTTACGGACATCGTTCTTTCTAATGCCGTAAAAGCGACTTTCCAGATCAAGCAGGTGCTGCAAAAGTTTCGCTTCCTGTTCCGGCGTGAAAACCGTTTCTCGTAGTCCCAGTTTCGACTTCACCACCTTCCCCGTAACATGGTCTGCCAACGTAGTTCTTGGAAATCCAAACGTCATAGCAGCACGATTCACGGAAATCCCGCGATCCATTGCGTCCTTTGCCTGGATCAGCTGCTGATCGGTCCAATTTCCGCAGTGGGTGTTCCATTTGTACTTGCGTGGCATTTGATAAAAATGGTTAGGTAGTTTCACAAACATCCGCTGATCCAAAGAGCATGACGGTGTTACCCGCACCGATGAGTGACGGGCTTACCCGAAAGGCACTTTTTTTTCTTAATCACACCGTAAATCTTGGATAATTGATTAAACTTACCTTTCAATGAATCTCAACACTAAGATACAGTGTAAATGAAAGTACGCGATCGATGGAATTGAATTCCTTTACTTAATTATTTGTCAAGACGTTAAAATCTACCAGCGAAAAATTACTTCCGGTATAGCTGCGACGACGCTTGCGTTTGTTTTGTTTATTTTCCTCGAGTTTGACAGTTCCCAGTGGGTATGATGTGTCTCGAAATGGTTAAAATGATAAATACTAATAATAGGTATGGTCAAAAACATACTGCAACATCACTTATAATTGTCATCGTGCTCGGGATACAATATTAGCATATCACGCGCGAATCGCTCACCAAATTAGTTGTTTGGTCATAAAATACCGTTCTAAACCACCACCATCGGTGGCTACGTTGAAGATCAATTTGGTGCACACTTTGGAAAAGTGAAGTTTTAGTGAAACTCATCGAGAAAGTGGCAAATTAAACAGTGAAAGTGAAAGTGTAAATACAACGCGGAGCTATCTCAGCTCATGTATTTACTCACACACGTCGTCGCGATATTGTGAATAGAACACTCTGCTCGATCGATAGGTTGTGTCAAAACGAAAACAATCGGTAGTGTTATCGCATCCAGTATATTTCCGAAAACTTGCGATCTAAACAGTGAGTTATAACTCCGGACTAATGTCCGGTAGCTCCTCTGGTCTCCAAGGGTCAGCAGGACAACAGGTTAGAAGAAATAAACCTGATTGGATGCTTGGTCCAAATGATTTGGGCCAAGTACAGGTTTTAATTCTTCGCCGCAAAACGGAAAAAATGGAAAATAATAATCAAAGAAATCAGATTGACCCTCTGCCCGACTCGTTTATAGTTGGAATCTCGATTGAGTCGGAAATTGGCAAAAAGAAGCTAGAGCGCTGAACGCGTCCCGCGAAGGTCGTGGGTCTCGTTATCTCCTTCGTACCAGCTCTACTGACGTTATTGAGAAGCTTACCAAAATGACTGAACTGACAGACGGCACAAAAATTGAGATTGTACCACATCCGACGCTCAATACGGTACAAGGAATTGTGTACGATCCGGATTCCATAAATAAGGATGAAAAATCGATCCTTGAGTATTTGGATTCTCAAGGTGTACATACTGTGCGAAGGATCAAGAAACGAGTAAATGGCGTTCTGAAAAACACGCCTTTGCTTGTCCTGTCTTTCCATGGCACAATTCTCCCGGACTTCGTCTATTTTGGTGTATTGCGAATCCAAGTGCGTGTGTATTACCCTTCCCCGATGTTGTGTTTCAATTGTGGTTCTTATGGACACTCGTCAAAATTGTGTCAACAAACCGGTATCTGCCTACGATGTTCAACAACACATGACATACCTGAAGGAGAGCAATGCATCAATTCACCAAATTGTATCCACTGCAAAGCAGCCCACCAAGTCACGTCACGCGACTGCCCGAAGTTTAAAGAGGAAGAAAAAATTATCAAACTTAAAATCGATCACGGAATATCATTTGCCGAAGCAAGGCGCTTGTGTGCCGCAGAAACCAAAAAGCAGACCTTCACTGGAATTGTTCAACAGCAAATTCAACAAGAGTTGGCCGCTAAAGACCAAATAATAGCCTCTTTGCAGAAACAAGTTGACACGTTGACTAGGGAAATTGTCGCTATGAAGAGCATGCTAGAAGCAAGCACACTACGTCAGTCATTAGCACCACGAGACCTACGATCATCAGCCTCTAATCAACAACCACTATCGCAAGTGGCCTCATTCGAACCGCTGCAAACCGAACGAATATCTCGAAAGGATCAACCTTTATCTCTCCGCCAGGCAGCCGGCGAGAGAATCGCAAAAGCACTAAACCTAATTATGAAGTCCAGACGCGGAGCAAAAGCGGAAAAAGGCACATGGAGATATCACCCACTGAAGCCACCAACAACCGGGGTAAACGGATTTCTGCGAAACACGGTCCAAACAATACACCCACGGACATCGAAATGATCAATGGACCAGAAACCTAATAAAAATATATTTACGACCTTTTATGATGAATACCCCGCTATGGACAAGGACACAAAAACGGAAAAACGAATTCTACCACACTGTAATAACGACGATGACACCAGCAATTATATGAACCAAAAACAACGGCTGAAAACAACAGCTGTTACCACACTACAATTTCTTCGCTAACGTCTGATGAATACGACAGAAAGCATAAGCTCAACATCCAACCATCGACTCAGCAGAACCCCCTGTTCTGTACATTTCGAATCGCCAAGCGCGAGGCCTACCACGTCGACCCTGACCAGAGATGTCCCGGAGCAATCCGGAAGAGCCTCTGGCGGCTGTCGGCGTGGTCTGCCCACCCCCGGGCAAGTATTTCTTTAAATTATGTATCCAAAAACAGTCCAACGTCGTTTCTTTTCCCACTCAACCCAGGCTTCAATGCAACCTCTAACCCGAAAGAGAATTGCAGTTTAACGCCCACCAATATAATTCGACGAAGGAAAGAAGAGCATGCAGTAAGTTTCCCCTTACAATTCTGGAAGAGGATGCCCTTAGGGCATTGAACGGAGCCGTACACGAGCACCTTGCATTCCGTCCATCCTCCTGGAATCCAGTCGAGCCGGATCTCAACAAAGATACCACAACCCACCACAGCACATCAACATGCCCTGATTCGCCATCCACCTGGGATCCAGCAGAGTCGGAACCCACTCAGAACGATCACCGTCCGCGTTCATCGTCACAAACCTCAACTGATTCCGAATCCTTTATTACCGAAACGCACAAGATCGTTCCGTCATTTGCCATTCAATGGAACATATGCGGGCTTCGCTCTCACTTAAGTGAGCTACAGATTCTGACATCAAAATACCAACCTGTAATAGTATGCTTACAGGAAACAAATGCTGACTACCGCAGACTAGGGTCAAGTACTTTAGGAAGAGATTATCAACTCCTACTGAGTCAATGTTCTACACATGGAAGGCAAGGTACTGGAATGGCTATAAGAAATGGCACCCCTTTCCAGAGAATATCGTTTCAAACCAATATCCAAGCCGTCGCCGTTCAGCTGCATGCGCCAATAGCAATAACGGTTGTTTCGATATACCTCCCACCTTCTGAGAAAAACGCTGCCAAGCTGCTTGAGAACTTTTGGAAGAGCTCCCAAAACCCCTTCTTGTTTTGGGCGACCTGAATGCCCATCACTCCGCATGGGGCAGCAGAATTGCTCAGTCATCATCTGGAGCAAAAAAGAGGGGTGAAGCCATTTTAGAGCTAGTGGTTCAACACGACATGGTAGTCTTGAACAATGGCTGTCACACGCGCATCGACCCTGCAACAGGAACCTCCCAGGCCCTAGATGTCTCTCTATGCAGTACGTCACATGCAGCCAAATTTACCTGGAAAGCACTACTCAACTTTTCTGGTAGTGATCATCTACCCATCCTGATTGATACTCTCCATAATCAAAACAAACCGAAATGTCGGTCTAGATGGATCTTTGAAAAAGCTAATTGGCAACTCTACGAACACCTAACAAGCAGATCTTTACGCTCTAAGTCTATACTATCGGTAGAAGAATTCACGGACATGATCATAACTGCGGCTGAAGCAAGCATCCCCAAAACGTCAGGAAATATAGGACCTAAATCTGTTGTGTGGTGGAATCAGGAAGTAGAGGAAGCAATAAAGACCAGGCGAAAACGACTTCGAGCTCTCCGTCGCTTAAGAGACGATAACCAAGAAAAAATCTTTGCTCTAAAATTATTTCAAGAAGCTCGATCACACTGCCGAAAAACCATTCGTGACGCCAAACAGAACAGCTGGGATGCTTTTGTCGAAAGTATAAACCCAGATTCTCCAGCATCCCTAGTTTGGAATAACATCAACAGGCTTCAGGGAAAAAGACAACGCAATTCAATAACACTAAACCTCCCAACAGGGCACACCAACAATGGACAAGAAGTAGCAGATGCTCTTGCCGATGAGTACCAACATAAATCGTCTGACGCACACTATCCTGAAAAATTCTGGAAGAAACACAAAACTGATAAACGCACTAAGTCTGAAACACAACGTCCTAATTTACACAAACGATACAACGTGGATCTCACTATTGAAGAACTGATGTGGGCACTTGATCGGCGCGGGGGATCATCTACGGGCGATGATAACGTGAGCTATCAACTGCTTCAACGATTACCTTTTTCCGGAAAAGTTGCACTCCTAGAGTTGTTTAACAGAATTTGGGACAGTGGTTCCTTCCCAACGCAGTGGAAAATTGGTACCGTGATCCCAATTCCAAAACCCGATGCAGACCGCAGTAAGCCCGAAGGATACAGGCCGATAACACTATTGAGTTGCTTTGGAAAACTATTCGAAAGAATCATTAATCGGCGGCTTCTGACAGAGCTAGAGTCCACTGGTAAATTGGACTCACGACAACACGCTTTCCGTGCCGGTAAAGGTGTAGACTCTCACTTTGCCAAACTGGAATCTTTAATCAGCCTCCAAAGACGAACATGTTGAAATCATATCTCTTGACATTTCAAAAGCATATGATACAACATACAGACCTGAAATACTACGCACTTTGACAAATTGGCGGATATCAGGGAGAATGATGAACATCCTGTCTAGCGTTCTCTGCGATAGATTCTTTCAAGTAGCTGCCAATGGTTTCCTCTCAAGCCTGAGAAAAGCAGATAACGGAGTTCCTCAAGGTTCAACTCTATCTGTGACGTTGTTCCTGGTAGCTATGCAACCAATTCTCGACGCAATTCCAGCTGAAACTGAGATTCTACTATATGCAGATGATGTCATCCTTATAGTGAAGGGTAAAAACCATGTCGAGATACGCAAGAAGCTTAGAAAAGCGGTCTCAGCTGCCGTAAGGTGGACTTCTAGTGTAGGTTTCACTATTGCTCCAACGAAATCTAAGCTACTACATGCATGCCACTTAAAGCACCGTAAACGTGGTAGAGCTATCAAGATTGATAATATCCCAATCCCACAAACAAGATGCATAAAAATTCTCGGGGTTCTGCTGGACTCCAAGTTCACCTTTCTGAAACACCTTGAGTATGTTAAACAAATCTGCCGCAAGCGAATGAACATTCTACGTATACTCGGATATCGCCTTAAAAGAAGTAGCCGATCGAGTTTATTAAAAATAGGAACAGCCCTTATTATCTCCAAACTCTATTTCGGATTAGGACTCACAAGCATTAACTTCGATGCTATGCAACAAACTTTTGAGCCAATATACAATGACGTCGCTCGTCAGGCATCTGGTGCCTTCCAAACCAGCCCAACTATTTCTATTATAGCTGAGGCCGGTTGGCTCCATTTTCGCCTAGCACTGGTTCAACGCTTAGGCATGTTAGCTGTCCGACTCATTGAGAAAAGCGAAGAAGCAAACGACTACCCTGTGGTTCATAGAGCAAAGAAACTTCTTCTGGAAACAACTGGATGGTCCTGTCCGAACGTAAGCAGAATTTTCAGATCGACTGATAAAGAATGGTACTCGCCAACACCAATAATAGATAACGACCTAAGGAGCAACATAAAAGCAGGAACGAACCAGAGCATCGTACTACCAAGATTTAAGGAACTTATAACCAGCCGATATCGTACGCACGAACAAATATACACAGACGGGTCAAAGGACAACGACCGAATTGGCGCTGCAGTGGTAATGAATGACAGTAGCTACAGTTTTCGGTTACCGGATTATTGTAGCGTATTTTCCGCCGAAGCTTTTGCTATAATGATGGCCGTATCAAAACTGCACGGTCAAGACAAAGTCATTATAATGACCGACTCCGCCAGTTGTCTTGATGCTCTACGTGGAGGTCGGTCTAAGCACCCCTGGATACAAGCTATCGAAAAGAAAATAGAAGGACATAATGTAATATTCACCTGGATTCCCGGCCACTCTGGTATTGCCGGGAACGAGAAAGCTGATGAGCTAGCCAAACAAGGACGAAACCAACCGCTTCAGGATATCTCTATACCTGCTCAAGACGCTGTTCGAGCGATGAAAACAAGAATTTGGACAAAATGGGAATCAGAATGGCATCAGACCCGGTGCCACCTACGTTCAATAAAATCAACGCCTGAAAAACGCCCGGATCGGAAATGTCCCTCTGAACAACGTGTTTTAACCCGCATCAGAATAGGACATACGAGGCTCACCCACGCGCACCTCTTGAACCACAACGGTCCTCCTACATGCAACTTCTGTGGAGTGCAAATCACAGTGCAACACATACTGGTGGAATGCAGAGGATTCGAACAGAACAGGAAAACCTGTGGTATTAACGGAACACTGGCTGAAATTCTTGCACATAATTCTGAAAATGAAAAAGCAGTGATCAAATTTCTTAAAGAGTGTGGACTGTTTAACAAAATTTAACAAATAATGTCAATAAGTATTAAACTAATATAATAGAATAGTTTTGTAATAATTTCTATCAACTAGACACGAATGCCAGTAGTAAAGTGGTAAAGTGTCTATAATAAAGTATAATAATAATAATAATACTGCAACATGGTTTTCTAGTAAAGCCGTTGGGGTGACGGGCTTACCCACATTTCCCCTGTAGAAGCATTTCATAGACATAAATGTTATCTTCAAATTACGCCGTATGCTGTCAGTTTGAACTTAATTTTCTCTTGCATAACGTCTTGTGGATAATGTAGCAATAAGAGTAGCTCAAACATCCCCCTTTCTTGAAGAAGGGGTTAGAAATTTCTATCAAAACCAGTGCCTTGAATTTTCATAAAATATCCATGAGAAGTGAAAATGATTTAATACCAGTGTTATGATGATGTTTTCTTTCCTGGTTTTCATGGTAACTGCTGTGATTCCTATGCCTACTGATTTTTTTGCCGCAATGAATGAAATCGGCTCTAAGTGTGGGTCAAAAATCTGCTAGCACTGTTGTTTTGATTATCAATCGGTAAGCATGAATTTCCCTAGACGAAATCTGAATATCGTCTCTTGTGATATTTTTTTTATTATTAAGTGATTTTGAATCCTAATACGAACATGGAGCCACCTGGGCCGTTATCATCGTTTCATAAGAATAGAAGCTAGCAATGTTGAGCAAGAATACCCTGGTTTGGGCTGCCCTTGCATATTTTCCGATCCCGACGGATAATTGATATTCATTGTGGCTGATTGAATTTCATTTCTGACATTTCAAAATTCATACTGAAAATAAACTTGTTTACATAAATGAATATCAAAACATTTTGAAAATCGAACGTTCATTCTTCTGGTTACGTTTGATGTCACGAGTTATCATTTGATTATCGCAAGGAACTTATAGTTAGCCAATGTTACGTTGCCTGAAAAACCACTTTTTTGAACCTAGCGAGCTTGAGTTTTATCAAGACTGATCACAACATGCTTCTTACCTGAGAAATTCACATTTTGCATTTTTAATGTCTAAATAATTGTCATGTTTGGTTGAAATTTGTGTTTCATTTATATGAGAGACCCCCCCCCCCTCCAAGGAGGAGAAAAGCGGTCTCGAACCATCATTCATTTTCTTGATTAGTTCTCGAGTTATGCACAAATTTGTGTTTTATTTGTATGGTAGCCCCCCTTCCAGAAAGAGGAGGGGACTAAAACTTCCACAAGAACCTTTCCCAGTCCTAAAAACCCCTGCATACAAATTTTTCGCTGATCGATTCATTAGTTTCCGATTCTATAAGGGTCAGATAGACAGACAAACAGAAATTCATTATTGTAGGGGAAGATGCTTTAATGTGGGTTTATGGATCTAGGACTCAGCCTATGCTTAAAATTCAAAGTTAATATTAATTCACCATTTTTACTATTTTTAAAATGTACATATGTTGATATGTATGTAGTATTGTCACACTGACATATCAACATGAAAAAAAATTGAAGGCCGGCAATTTTTACAGATAGACCGAATTCAAGATCCATAGACCCACATTATAGAGCACTTTCCCCTATATATAATCATATTTTGTTTCAATTTGTCGTACGTTTTCAAAATATTTGATTAATCATATCTATGTTTGTAATGCGTAAACCTAAACCTCCAGGAAATTGAAAATTGGATCTGTGTATGCTGGCTTCCTATAAGCGGACCGTCAACAAGTGGTTGCTTCGGAAAAGTTGCATAGTCACGTGTAGCAGATTTTTTCATACTGATTTTAACTGTTAAAGCCTTCTTCAATATTTAGAATGTAACTGTTTTTCTTAAGTTACTCTATGTTTTCTGGTATAATATGTTTTTAACGAATATTTTTCTTAGTGTGTTTTTTAATCTAACAAGCTTGATAAATAGGACTTCAACTTGTTCATAGAAAGCATGTTCATACAACCAACAGTTTCCGAGCTACAATTTTCGGCATAATTTAATTCTGAAAGAAAATAATAATAGGTCTCAAATTTATTGGGTAGCCAGAAGTTTGGTTGGAACTTCGGTATTCCATATCTCGCACTATAAAATCAATAATAATAGCGATGAGAGTTGTCTTTTTTAGGCATACGTTAAATGAATTTCCAGGAACTAAGGCAATTTATGAGACAATAGTTGTAATGTTTCAAACAAATATCACCAACCAAAGCGATTCCTGTGAAGAGATTTGCCGATTTACAACTATACACACCATGTACGTATCTGTGTATTAGGGTGGCTCAAATCATTGTTTCAGTTCAAAAGATTCTTCAGGAAGACGACCTTTATCGAACCCACCAACACATGGGCCAGGACCAACTTCTTTACTTCCCCTCCGAAGGAAGACGTTATCAGAGAATTATCGTCTCAGAAAGTCCCAACGATGACAGACCGACTGGGATGAGTGGCAACCACGCTTACCACTACAACACTGTTGCCGCCATTTTGATATTATTAATCCACAACTTTCTGGGCAACACTGCTTGCAATATGAAATAGTATCGTTGCTTTTGGGCTATGATTCGCACCGTGGACACCAATGTTTCCTGCTAAATAGTAAACGGAGCATTGTTCGGGAACTTCATCTCGCTAATTAATTATTATCTGACTATCCCGATGTGCAATCGGAACATGGTCTTCGGCAAAATAGATAGCAGATAGTAGTAGAAGTATTCCGAACAGCAAGGATGATGAGAACAGTATGGCTTTTCCATTTTTTTTTCTAAGGGTCAATGTAGTTCTAGTTCAAAACCAACTGAGCACAAATTTTCGGAGTAATGTCAAGATCTGCGACTGAGTGGGTTGAAGCTGAATCGATACTTTGAACCACCCTAGTGTACATGCTATCAACAAAAGCAGCGCAAACAAACGATCGAAACAAATCGAATAGAACCGGATTCTTGTGTGTGTCATAAGAGCCTATCCGTACGAACCTACGTTCGAGAACACACAATCCAGCATCGTTTGGGAGGCATGCCATAACTTTAGTATTCATAAATGCTCCCCCTCCTGCCACACAGGAAAAATCTCTTCTGTTTCAACGAGTTTAAAACGAGCACACTTTCAGAACGCAAAAATGGTTCCTCATCTTGTCGGGGCTGCTGCTAACTGCAATCGTTCAGTCGTTATGGTTGTTGTTTCTGTTGCTTGTTCGTTCAACCTTATGTAGGGATATGTTGTGAAAAATTTATGCCCCTGCTCGCTTCAATCGTTTCAATCGACTGACGATGGCTTTCGAGCGCAATCACTCACTCACTTTCCAACTTTACGGTCCATGTGGCGAGACGCCGGAACATTCAAATCAAATCTGACTGGTTATGAAAGACTCCCTTCAGCTCCCTGTGCTTTGCCAAAGTCTTCCCAACAACATTTACAGACCGAACCAAAGTGATTGATTTACTATGATTGCATCACAAGCCTTCATCACATTGTTCTAGTCGGGACTATCTCTGGAATTGTCGATGCGTTATTCTGTTTGAGTGTGGTTTGATTGAAGTACTTAGTTGCATTTTTCCCCTTTCTTTTACACAGGTACGACATCATGAACTTCCAGCTGATCAATGGCAGCTACGATTACGTCCCCGTCGGAGAGTGGAACAACGGATCACTAACCTTTACGCAAAACCTACAGGCTTCGCCCGAGGGACCGGTGGAGTCCGTTTGTTCAAAACCGTGTCCCCCCGGTTCTTACAAAGTACGTATTCAACCCTCTCGTTTGTAAGTGAATATAATCGCGCAAATGAATCCTTGTCGTCGTCGTCCCATCTCATTATGCACGTTTTCCATTAAATGAGTCAGTCGCATGTGGTTTCCCATTTGTTCATTAAGCTAGGTAAAAAAGTGTAACATTCATTCATTCATGGGTATCTTTTGCATAGCCACCCGGTTTTCAAACGGGAGATAAGCGAATTAAAAGAAATTGCTAACGGTGGCTTAATTACTCGACACACAGGCGCCACCGCAATAATGAGAGAATCTTCCCGGAATTGTCACACTTGCAAAGGACATAATATGATTAATGTGTGGGAGAAACGCAAATAGGTTTGGTAGTTAATAAGACAATTTCAAGAAATCGCAACTCGGTTAATTTTTCGTTGATGAGTTCTTCTCGACTGTGAGAAATCGGATTGGAATTGCAATCGTTCAACTTCCTCGCAGTGAGTTTCTTATTTTAGATTGTGCAAACGGAAATGGAACAATTTATCGAGAAACGGTTCAGACGACCGTTAAAGTTGTTTAAATAAAATACAAGCATCGTTACAGCAGCGCATTAGTAGAGTTTCTCCGTGCTTTCTCCGAGGAAGGCGTTGACAGAGAATGAAAGGAAATTAGGTTTCGCTATTTATATAAGAAACACGTACTTGTTCTTTGATTTACTCCGGCAAGAACAGTTGCAATTTACAGTATTTCAACATTAAATGATAAAATGGATTTCCTGGCGTCAGTGTAAAATACGATGCGTCATAATCGATTCGCTCTTAACGCCGGAAAGAGAATACGGCGTTAACAAGACATTTTAAGACTTGTTCGCGACAAAAGCTGAACACATAAATTTCGGAGCGAAAAATAAAAATCAGTGGGTTTGTGTACAAGATACGACCACACTATGGGAAATTTTCATACAAGCAGGCGGACAAAAATATTCTCATCATATTTTCGAGATTTTATGAGTTTTCTGTAGCTCGTTTGACCTTCATATTAACTTTTGTTGATTAAAAAAACCTAGAATATCTAGAAAGTGTCAATTTGTTTTCCTGTAGTTTTTATTTTTTAGTTTCTGCAATTTGATTTATCAAAATATATTGTCAACAGAATTAAACAAACATTTCATAACCAGGTCCATGCATTTTGATGGTCCAGCTCATTGATTAAGAATATTCGAGAATATCCCTCAAATTTCCATGATTTTTCAAGATATACACGGTGTTCAATAAGTTCGAATACAAGTTTTCATCATTGCGTAGGTATGCGCCATGTACATATTCTGCATTGGTATTGGTGTCAGCTTTAGCTTCATTCATACGCTACCGAATGTGCGCGGTGTTGACATTCTGTTAGTTGTTGTTCGTTTGTTACGCGCGATGAAAGAGTATCGGGACTTCGTAATTAAGCGTTTTTTGAACGGTGAGCGACCCGGCGATATATTCCGGCTGCTGAAATCGCATGGGGTCAAGCGGAACTTTGTCTACACGACCATCAGGCGATACCGGGAGACGTCCTCGACCAATGACCGTGCGAGATCCGGTCGGCCGCGTTCAGCGAGGACGCCACGGGTCATCAAGATCGTGAGGGAGCGAATTCGGCGCAAAAAGAACCGCTCAATCCGGAAAACGGCTGCAGATCTCAACGTTTCCATTGGAACCGCTCACACCATACTCACCAAGGACCTTGGTTTCAGGCCTTACAAAAAACGTAAGGTCCATGGCGTTTCGAGGCTACCAGCAAAAGCGGTTGGATCGAGCTAAGAGGATCCTCCTCGGCACGCTGGTCAGGAGTTTGTTTTTTCGGACGAGAAACTGTTCGTGCTGCAGCAGCCGCACAATGTGCAAAATGACCGGGTGTGGGCGCCATCGAGGGACAGCATTCCTGAATCCAATATAAACATCCCTCGGTTCCAAAGTGCCGCGTCGGTGATGGTTTGGGGGCAGTATGCAAACGTGGTAAGCTACCCTTGGTGTTTATTGAAAAAACGTCAAAATCAACGCGGCGTACTACAAAACTGAGGTTTTTGGAAAAGGTTGTTGCCCCCAGTCTCCGAAGCCTCTACGGCGATGAGCACTACGTGTTCCAGCAGGACGGTGCACCAGCCCATACGGCAAATGTGGTTCAAGCCTGGTGTCGGGACAATTTAACCGACTTTCTGGACAAAACTTTGTGGCCTCCCAGCCCCCGGACTTGAATCCTCTCGACTTTTTTGTTTGGTCCTATATGATGGCGAAGCTGAACGAATACAAGGTCAGCACTTTGGATCATTTCAAGACGGTAATTCTCAAAATCTGGGACGAAATGCCCATGCAGTCCGTGCGTGCTGCCTGCGACGCGTTCGAGAAACGTTTGAAGCTCGTTAAGGAGTACAAAGGGGGGTCATTCCAAGAGAAATGTTGTAAACGTTCCTTGTAAACATAGCTTTCAATAACATAAATCCAAAAATAAAAAACATGTTTTCATTTTTTTAACAAATTTTGAAAGTGTATCCGAACTTATTGAACACCGTGTATATAGTATTTTGAAGTATTTTGATATGATAAAAAGATATTCTTTAATGGTAACTTTAAGATAATTTTATGGTCTGGTATGGAAAAAGGGTCTCAGTTAATCATGATCTAATATAACAGTTTTAGTTAGGGCCTCTTTGCAAAAATATAAAATGCTGATGATCATTTTGTAACAAAGATAATACTATGTGATTTGACAGGAACTTCTTGTAGAAATATGGACTGTCCCTATAATTATAAATACACTAATGGTTAACGGTCATTTCAAACTGCGTGTAGTATTCAACCATCTTTTGGCTGGGTCCTGTTGTGTGTGTGCGCGTGTGTGCGTCGTGTGTGTGTTTACTAACGCCTCACCGCGGTGTTTTTATCGAAGAAAATGTTTGCAGTTAAAAGAACTGTTGTCGGCACGTCAAACAATTATAGCTCGGAGTTGGATGATGACAGCTCTGTTTCAGAATGCCTGGTTACCTACGTCCATTTCGGAGGTCACATTCACTTACAACAAACCCCGCATAAACACATTACAACATCAAATGGATATAAGCACTGTGCATACACTTCCATCATGAAATCACATTGTTTTGAAATTGCTCACCGGAAATTGTTGCTAATGTTGCTTGATGTACAGTCTTCATTTGGACTGCTTGGCTGTCACGCTCAAGGATACTGTTTTAGCGTTAATTTAAATGCATTGCCGGTGGCTACCCACGGATCACTCGCGAATTAATAATTGCTATTTCGGACTCGTTTCGAAGATCTATTTATTAAGCACTGTTTAAACACCGAATTTATGGGCAGAAGGGGACTGTATATTTTAATTCGACCGATACAACCGGAATGGCGGAGATAACTGACTTATCGTTATCTATCTATGTGCTTTATTAGGCAGATCAATCTGCTGTCGAAGATCTACCACCACAATTTTCGTTAAGCAAAATTTCTCGACTCCCTGGGCATATAGCGTATGATTGTACCTTCCAAACCATACCATGCAAAAGTGGTACCTGGCATCGAAAGCTCCCAACAAATAATTGTGGCAGTGCATTTAGAACACTATGTTGAGAGCAGGCAATAAGCTAATTCTGAAAGCAATAAACTTGAAACGCTAAGAAAGAAAAAAAAGTTTCATCGTCCACCACGCAGAAACATTCCGTCAGATGTTCTCGATACAACTTACGAGCACGTGTTTTGGCCGTCACATTCTGCTTATCAGTCTTCACCTTGAATGGCTTCATTCCTTGCCAATGCTTGAAGCAAAAAGTAGGCAAAAAGTTGGTGACATTTTAATTTTGCTAGCAACAGTACGTACCGAAAGATCTGGCCAGTTTTTGTTTCATTTCCCATCTTCCTAGCTGTTGTCAAGCGGGTATCGAAAGATTTTGAAACGCCGTGAACAGTGCTTGTAATTGATGAAGGATAATTTTAGATAACTCCATCTGATGAATGTAAACATCTTGAAAATCCGTCTACACTCCCGTTCCATTCTACTCAGTGTCTGAGTAGAATTGTGTTCATTTATCTTTTTCTCAGATTTTGTTGTGAGAGTGTGAGATTTTTAGTGTCATACCTGTAACTAAAAAATGAGAAGAAAGATGAGTAATTTCCATTTTATTCTAACTACCTTTATTGCTTATCTTGACAGATATGCGTATTTCGTCTACAATGTGTAGACTTCTTCATGGTCGTATCTGTCAAGATAAGCAATAAAGGTAGTTAGAATAAAGTGGAAATTGCTAATCTTTCTTCTTATTTTCAGTTTGAAATTCAAAAAATAGAGTTCAGTCCACTTCTACATGAAATATATCACTCGTTGTTAAGATCACTAGATATATATTTGAGGGCGTTCAGATTTTCTCGCAAGCCACCTTAATCACAACCCCATTAAAAGCCATTAAATCCTTTATTCAGAGACAACCATCCAGCAGGATCTCCAACGGCACAGAATAATAGTTTTCCACCGTACAATTCTTTGTTCCCTTTCGGAAATCATAATTAGACCGGTTCCGTGCTCACGCACAAAAGAAAAGAAAAGGTTCATGTCGACACATCAAGCATACACCCCACAGCAGATAGTTATATGGAGCGAAAAATGAAGATAATTAAATCATTTGCATACATATTTAAAGCTGGCTCACACCACCCTCCCCCACCCAGGAAGGTTCGGTGATCCTTATCTTGTCGGTGTTTTCCGTTTGGGCGGTCGTTCGTGCCTCACCGTCGCCTCCGGTTTATGGGTTACGGTCAACCTCATCACTTTTTTTTCACACCCGGTGCACCTGGAATGTGATGTGACGTAGAATTACTACGGTTTCATATATTTATTTTCTCATATATGACATGATGAATCTGTCACACTGCTCCACGCAACAATGGAGTTAGTGGAAAGCATTTTCTCAAAAACCTCCTCAAAAACAGCTGTAGAGCGGAAATTGCGTTTTGATTCAGAGTTTAGTTATATAATGCTGATTATATTTTTCAATAGGTCGAATCTCATTTAGTATTATTCAAGTACCCGTTCTGGGACATGAATCGCATGCCACGCAGTTTAATACAACAACCAGAATAGATTGATTTGCTCAGATAGTGCATAGAGATCAAGCTATAATTCATAGCAGGTTCAATCGTTTGAAAATTCATACATTTGTTTCAATGGCGTGGCAGTATTCGATATCTGAAGAGATGCTTGGGGATTTTTCAAAGTGAAAATATCAACCAAAACCTCACCACTGACCTTCAAATGTAACCGTATTAAAAAACTTAATAATCTGCTTGCCAACCTTTATCCCTGTTGTGACAATCATGGGTGGTTAAATGTACTGTAGTTTGATTTTATTTCCATAAAATTTTACATTTTCTATCACGACCATTGAACACACGTAAAAGTGAACCGCCATGAGTGATTTCGTGTACTGTTTTCTACAGGTGACTTTCAGCTGTTGCGTTGCAAAGTTGAGAGTTAGAATTATTTCGGTCAGAATTTCTTTGATTGCTGGCTTATTTATGCATACATATGATCTTTATAATATGGAATCAAATTGTAAGAATGGATTCTAACAACTCATAACTAAAGATCACCAAATAAATGCGTTTCTAATCAAGCTATCACACGGAGATTCTGAACTGCTTGAAGAGTTGCGTTATTATGGGCGCATCATTAAAGCTGATAGGTACCCGACCAGGAGGCTATAACACAAAAGTAACAAAATTATAACAAACCTTGTAACGACTAACTGATTATGATATTAATTTGTTCAAGACGTTTTCATCTGAATAATTGTATAACATACTTATAACAAATTGAGATATAATGTCCTGGGAGGCACAACCTGCGTGAATACATAAATGAATTCTAACACTAGCTGATATGATTTTGCTACATCGTAACAAAACTGTTTCAAAGTTTGTTTTATTTATGTTATATCTATATCATAGTTTGCTATAATTTTGTTTCTTTTTGAAGATATTTTGTTACAATTTCTGTTATTTTAACAACATCCGCGATCTAAATTTTAACAATCTCTGTTATAAAAACAGCGTAACTGAATAACAAAACGAGAAATAATTTTGTTATTCCCATTTGGTCGGGTATCACACTGTTTGACAAAACGCCAAATATTTGGCAAATTTTGACAAATATATTTGACCGTCAAATATATTTGACAAAATATTGCTATGGCAAATGTTTGGTTTGTGTTTGTCGTTTAAATTATTTGGCAATTTGCCAAACAATGTGAAACCTTGTGTCAAATACGTTTGCTCAAGTCTAGCATATAATTTATTTGACACTCTGGAAATTATTGAGTGGCAAACATGAGCAAATTTATACTCAGAAAAAAGAGAACAAATTCATACATAGGAAAAAAAATAAAAAAATAAAGTCAGTAGAGGCGCAGCTACAAAGCAATCATGCTTACACAATCATACTAATGCAAAACATTTACTTAGCTTTGAAAACTCTCAATTGATAACTGAGAAACTGCATCTAAGTTGAGGGTAGGCGTTAAGTCCCAGTAGAAACGTCATAAAGCCAAGATGATAGTGAACCTTTAATTCAAATCACGCCTGTGAGATATTGTTTCAAGATTTAAATTGCACAGCAATTATTTCATAGAGTTATAGGTTTTGAAGGATCTTGGAAAAGTTCATTGAATAGTTTCTCAAGACTTCACAAGGATCAGGAATTATTTTCTAGATCATCCATCATCCATTCAAGTCACGTATCTCTGATATTTTTGATGATACCGGTTATGTTATGTTATGTTATGCTGTTCAGAAATTATTTCAAAGACCTACAGCATCTCAATGATCTTGAGATCTCTCTTAAGTTCCGAGGATTTCTCTGAAGCTCAGTGAATCGATCTCCGAAGTTTTGATGGTTTATCAATAGTTTCGAGGACTTCTCTGAATTTCCTGGATTCTTTGAAATTATAGAGGTTTATCTGAAATTTATGGGCCTTCCTTGCTGCTTCGGAACATTACTAAAGTTCTCGAGACTTCTCTGAAGTTCTCTGGAATTGGCTTTTCTCAGTTCTCAGGATTTCATAGAACTTTACTGTAATTCAATCAAATTCTCGGGACATATTTGGATTAGTACAGTTTTTTGGTTTTACAAAAAACTTCCCAACTTATTTAAAACACTGTTCTGACGAAAACAGCGCAACAAACAAGCAACCAAATACATACACGGAAAGAAATGACGAGGAATTGAAATAACAATCTTGATAATTGATTCCTATAATAAACATATTTTTGTTTCAACCATGAAATATGTTTAGCTCAAAGTAATTTTTTGAATTGAGTCAACCATCCTTCATTTAACTATCACCATTTTTATACATCTGTCATATGGTTATAACAAAACATAAATTATATAATTTCAACCTGTGAGTATGCTTGAAGCAACTATACAAAACAATAAAAACAACAACCTGGCAATTCACATGGCGTCCGAAGAGGAAAAACATTTTGAGGAAGGTCTAAAAATTAGATTCAACGCTTATTAACTTACATCATGTAAACGAAAAGATGCATATTCGAATACATAATTTTGTTGAGCTTAACAGTACTATTTTTGGAACAATAAAAACATCAACAAAACCAGTCTTAAATCGATCCTGTTTTTTTTTTAATCTTTATTAAGGTGACTTTAAGCCACCTGGGCTATTTCTTTTTTTTTTTTTTTTCAATAATCACTTATTTGTACAGGCTCAATCGAATTAACTTTACAGAGCCAAATTTTCATATTTTTATACATCATTTATCTTAAAACTAAAGTTAGGAGGAAAGAGCCGATTACTCGCGGCCGTCTCGAGGTTAATAAGAATTACAAATTACGGATGGGAAAGACGGTGGGAATTTAAAGTATGGTTTACATAACACATTAAATTTAAATTCTAAATTATCTAAACACTTATAACTATACAATTTATGGTTTTATTTTGACTTGAACATTTCTTGAAAAAGGAAAAAAAAAACACACACACATACACATATAAAAAAAAAACTTATACTAAACATACAGGTTAAACTAACTACAATCTAATGCTAATGTTAGTCAAAAACACATAAATAAGTTTCATGTACTCCAAATCACGTACAGCCAAAATATCTCGATTTGGCACATTGGGTTGTCTACCTCGAGCCCGAAGGGAATCATAAAGCTCAGATCTGACTCCACGATGTTCATCACAAGACCAAATAACGTGATCTGCTTCCTGATAGCCTTGTCCACACTTACACAAATTGCTGTCCCTCAGCCCAACCCAGTATAAATGAGCGTTCAAAGAATAATGATTGGACATGAGGCGAGACATGACACGAATGAAGTCTCGACACACATCCATCCCCCTAAACCAAGATTTCTTCGACACCTTTGGGATGATAGAATGTTGCCATCGCCCCAAATCTCCTTTACTCCATTTATGCTGCCAGCTGACGAGTGACTGTTGACGAAAAATAGGAATCCGAATCCGTTGAAGGCGATTTGTCGATCATAAATATCGCCTTCCATAGCGCCCACCTTTGCAAGCGAGTCCGCTTTCTCATTGCCCGGAATCGAACAATGAGATGGGACCCATACAAAGGTGATGATAAAATAACGCGAAGATGAAGCACTTAGAAGCTCCTGTATTTTCATGAGAAAATACGAGGAGTGCTTTACCGGCCTCAATGAGCGAATAGCCTCTATAGAACTGAGACTATCCGTGAAAATGAACAAATAATCCGGTGTTAATGAGGCAACAGTTTGTAGCGTAAAATGTATTGCCGCTAATTCAGCGACATACACGAAACAAGGAGCTTGACCTGGGCTATTTCGTCACCGATGAAAACTTTTGAGAGTAGTCCGGACGAGGCTGACTGACTGAAATTATGTGATGAATTTAATTACATTCTCATTTAAACGATTTCGGAACCAAACATCTTATTCACACACAAAAATTGAACTAAACCCTAGCATATTCAAGCCAACTTTTGTAATTCAGTTAGTTCAAGCATAATCTTGGTTGAATTAACTGGCACTGTAAGCCAACTGTCAAAATATTAACAATATTTTTTTGATTTTTGATTTTGATTTCAGATGAAATATCATTGATGGAATTATACTATTTTTTCCGTGTATATGCAACCATTTACAAACAATGTAATACGTCATAAAATATATTTGATGAACATTGGTCAAACAATCGATTTACATATTTGGTCAAATAATTTTAAGTGAAATATTTACCAAAAATAATCAAAGTGTGATATTGTGGACAAACAACTTTGCAAACAGCATTATTTGGCAAAAATTACCGAGAAAAATATTTGGCGTATTGTCTAACAGTGTAATATTAGCTTAAGCATGGAGGATCGAAGGGTGCTTTGGACACAAGCTGACGGGTTTTTTTCTCTACTGTAATGTTTTTCCGCTCGTTTTCGTTATTTTTAAATTGATAATTCTTGTAGTGTTTTTTAAATTAAGTGCTTAGTTAATAGATTGTGAATAATTTCATCGTGATTAATCAATCATATCAACGGCCACTTTATATATGATGGAGCATTTTAAAATACAGTATGGTGGAGCTGACGCTGCCAGCAGAACAAGTTGATAACTTAGAGTGCCAAGGCTTTAGGTAAAGAAAATGTGTAAATTCTGCAGCAAGAACGAGGCAAAGATTTGATTCGATGGATGATGCTGAGTGAAACAAAGTATTACCAGAAGTTCCAGACTGCAGTAGGCTTCTTGTTGAGCTCGTACCATTTTGTTTAGTAGAATATTGTTCGTAGCATGAGTAAAAAACCAATCGCAATTTTGTTTACATTTTCCAGACATTTTGTCGTTAGAGGCCACACTGAGATGGCAACTCGATTGTATTCATGTTCAGTGTGTTTTTGTTGAAATAAGTTTTCTCACACCTTTTCTATAGAGTAATACTAAACTTTGTAGCGATAGAAACAAATAATTCCATGATGCCACTGGGTATAGTTGCCAGTTTTGTTAGGGGGGTAGGGGGTATTTTGTCAAACAGTAATGTGTGTGAGTCGATCAAAGTTTTTATCAATAAGTCAAATTCTTTTTCTTTTTCAAGTTCAGTTAATACAGAACACAGGAGAAATATTCAACTAAGCTTCCTTTTTACCGAATAAAAATTGCCGGGTCATTCGTTTAACACCTGTCATAAGATTTTGCACAGTCTCCTTGCCCACTTTATTCGACGCAGAACGCCAGTTTGCCTTGAACTGTTTCTCGCTCACAACAGCTTTTTCAGTCTTCTTAAGGTTCCGCTTGACGATGACCCAATATTGTTCGATTGTTTATTTGACAACATCTTCGACACAAAAGTCGCACAGAATGGTTAATCGACACTCTTAATTCTAAATTTAAAAACTACTTTGCTAACATTAAAATCGAAACAGTCACACAGTTCATTGAAACGTCTACAACATAAATCCAGTGGATTGTTCAGGCCGTAATATGTTTGATAGCTGGGGATCCATAGCAGTTGCCGACTTCGGAGCTGACGAGTAGACATAAAACCTCATATTTTCGATAAGGCTGCTACAGTCGATATTGCGCTTAAGCACGTCGAAAATGAACAACCTTTGCAGCATCACTCGACGACTCACCAGCGGTTTTAAATCGATGAATGCGCATGCGCATCGATGTTCGTATTGTGGAAGGTTCACTGGGTCATTCCATGGCAAGCCACGTAGAGCATACCTTATGAAGCGCTTCTGGACTCTCTCAATGCGAGCTATATGGACGGCATGATACGGAGCCCAAACCTGCACTCCATATTCAAGTACACTGCGAACTAAAGCACAGAACAGGGCCTTCAGCGCATGCACGTCATTGAAATGGGCTGTGTTCCGGCGTAGGAAACCTAGCATTGCATTGGCTTTCGCAGTTGTCACTGAGATGTGTTCGTTAAAGCGAAGTTTACTATCAAGTATGACGCCAAGATCCTTGATCGACGTGACTCTTTCTAAAGGCAAGTTGTTCAGCCCATAGTCAAAAGATACAGTAGTCCGACATCGAGTCAACATCATTATTTTACATTTCGCCGCATACAATTGCATTCCGTTCATTTCGCACCAAGTTGAAACACGTTCAATATCAGCTTGCAGTGCACCGCAATCCACAAGTGACTTAATCACGCGAAACAGCTTTAAGTCATCTGCATAGAGCAGTTTCCCAGACTTGAGGCTATCGCACATATCATTTATAAAGAGGACGAATATCAGAGGACCAAGATGACTGCCATGCGGGACGCCGGAACGAATATCAAATACATTCGACCTAGCATCGTGCACTTTGACAAAAGCTTTGCCCGCAGAAAGATATGATTTCAGCCATTGAATGATCCAAGAAGGTAGTCCCAGGCGGTTCGTGAGGTACCTTGTCAAACGCTTTTGAGAAGTCAACGTAGATTGCGTCAACCTGACACCGCTTTTCCAGCTCATTGATCACACTGTGGGTGTATGTCATGAGATTCGACGTGGTTGACCGCTTTTTTACGAATCCATGTTGATGCTCGGATATCACAGGTTGCAAGGCAGGATACAGCACGTCGTGCAATAGACTCTCACAAAAAATTGGGTTGGCAGTTCAAAATAGATATCGGTTGATAATTCTCCACGCAATGTGTGCTTCCAACTTTGTGTATTGGAATTATTGATGCCAGCATTCCAAGCATTCGGAAATACTCCTTCGATCAAGGATCGGTTGAAAATCGCTGCGACGGAAACAGACAGCGACTGAGCACATTCTTTGACAAAGACGGGCGAAATGAGATCGGGACCAGGACCTTTAGATGAATCGACAGCGCTGAGAGCTTTCTGAATATCGTCATCACTGAAAATGACTTGGGGAAGTCGAAGGTTATACGATGGAAGACTTTCCAAGTATTGCTGCGACATTGGAGGTGGGTTGTCGTCGTGTACGGAACGAAAGAACTCGGCGATTAGATTCGCAGCTGTAACCGACGAGCGAGAGCTATGAGACTTGTAGGAAACATCAATGGGAACTCTGGCAGAACTCTTACGATTGTTGGTGTAGGTCCAGAAGGAAGAAGGATTTTGTCTGAAATTTGCTTGTAAACTGTAGACATACTCACGGAAACGAATCTGTTGCAGATGAGTGTACTCATCTTCAGCAAGCTTCAACTCTCTCGTGTTCGTAGAATTCCTGTTGTGGAAGAACCGTTTCCTGATCTTTCGTAAGCGGTTACGACAATTGCAAAGTAGTGGCGTCCACCAAGGTTGGCTAAACTGTTTAGAATGCCTAGGCGGTTTTTCAGGAACAGTATCCCCGTTGGTTTGATGGATAGTTCCATAGAAAGTGGTAACTGAGGCATCGATTGAATTGTTGTTCAGAAGCCGGTTCCAATCCTGGAAGGCGATCACTCGTTTTAGTTCTCAGCCCACGGACGTTTAGAGGTGAAAGGACGAATGGGAGAGGGTTCTGGAATTAACACGGCTGGCTCGATGTGCTGGTCGTTGGGCCTGCATCCGCGTTCTGCACAGGTATCCAACAATTCATCGCTCTCGTGTTATCCTCGATGAACTCCCGGAACTCGATTCCTTGCGGCCAGGACAAAGGGTCCTTAGCTCTCGACTTCATTTCGACATTGACTGCTACCTTAAACGAGATGAATGTCAGTGACGACAATGGCCGACCTCTCGGTATAAGCGGTTTCACAACGGCTTCATCCACATTCAAACAATCCTTGGCCAGTTTTTCGATGTCTGTCTCAGAAACGTCAGGAGAAATTCTTGTGAGATAAACCTAGAATTTGTCAATGGGTCTATCCACACGAACTGATGGGGTACGTTGGCTGTTGACGGACCGGCTCCTCGGAGATTTTTGGTCGGTTGATCGGAAACTGCGGCTTCATCATCACGGGTTCTTTTGGGAGTGTTAGAACGGGGGTGTTAGGAACAGGACTTAGTACCGCAGGAGACAGCTTGCCAAACCCTCCTTTAATCGCTTGTCTGATTTCGGCAATCAGGCTGTCTTTTATCTCGCTCTTTATCTCATCGATATTTTTTTGGTATATGTTGTTGACTGCGATCGCAGCGGATAAAAAATACTGATATTACAACTAACAGTAGTATCCAAAGTAGTTTTTGAAATTAACTGTGATGAAGCAATGTTTTGGAAGTCAACCGAACAAAAACCGGTCGCGTTCTCTATTCGATAAAAAAAATAGTCGTTGTCGTTGAATTTTGTGGATCGTGAAAATAACATTTTATAAATGGTGAAAATTATAGCAGGGCTTACATTGACTGAGTGGTTGGAGAAAAATATTATCAAAAAGTCGCAAAGAACAAAACACGGAGAACAAAACGGTCCATTTTTTAACTTGGGCAAATTTTCTGTGGCTCATCTACCCAATTCGTATGTTTCTTCAACGGATGACTGTGTCAGTTCGTGACTTCGCAGTGTTATGGAAATGGTTGTCTGCTCGCTTCTCAAAAATGGTATACAGGATCCAGCAAAACTCAGCTAAGTATTATATTTAAGATGTTCATAGATGATCCAGCCAACCTGGGCTATACAACATGTGGAATTGAAGGTCTAAATATGTTGATGTAGTTCAGGCCCAACCTTGGGTTTTACTTTACTTGGCAAGCTTCACCTCTGTCTCACTCTCATATAACGCTTTGACGTCGTAACGTTTGAAGTTTTCAATTGTAATACAGAAAGTGTTTTGAATGTATATTATCCATTTCAGATTTTTGATTTATTCACCAAAAATCTGCAATTTTTGGTTTCACGTGAATAGCCAATCCTCATTGGACCCATCGATCTCAGATCTGATGTTCAAACTCACGGTTTATTGAACAGATGCAGCTTCGAACGGAGATAATGGAAATCAGCTTCTGTCCGGTCACCTAAATTTCTCCTGACAAATCATCACCAATTATCCAAATTGGTTTCCATGCAGTGTTGAATAATTCCTTGTCTTCCCAATATAAAGCCACGATTACTCTTCGGAGTGGCTCCAACAGCATCCTTACAGTTGCCTTAAAGACTGCCCCAGATAGTATGGACGGATCCAGTTTTCAGTAAGAATATTACACAAGTATTTGAAATTCAATTTTTATTAGATATACTTTCAACATTTGATCAACACATCTGGTTAGTCCCTCCAGTTAGGCTGGATTTTGTACCTGGACGCTGGTGGGAGGGCCTAATCTCATGTTACTGATTCATTGGAGATAGCTGATTTATGATAGATGTCGCTAGGTAATGTCATTGTATGACCTTCTACTCTAATGAACCATTTATGGGAGAACCAAAGGTCCAGCCACACAAAGTAGTGATAATATCACACTCGTTCCTCTTTCTATTTAATAGCCACGTCGTAGCACGCATGTATACAGGCACTAAAGTTGAGTGTGATATTGGCGGGTTGGGCCGCAAATCACTAAAAAATTAATCATAGATAGATTTATTCAATTTTGAAAAAATTAAATATTCAATCTGAGGTGGAAGTTTGAACTGTGTCATAGAATTTCCTATGCAGTGGACTTCTAGACCGTGGCCATAAGTATTGTGGTTTTGTGGGATGCGGAGGGGCCCATTTAGGAACTCAAAATGAAAGAAGTGCTACCGGTGGGCTTTCCCGCAATTTACGCTTAGACGAGGCCAGAAACAGTTTGTAGACGCCTGACATCAAGTAGTTAAGAGACACGACATGAGGTGCAGTTTTCATTGGCGTGGCAATTCTTTCATTGTTCATAAATTATAATTTAAATGTATGCGGTATACGACAGCCGACTTTCAAATTATAGCAAATCATAGGGAGATGTTACTTTCAAGAACAAGAAATCAGATACGTATTCTTTCATCCCCCGTTCTTCTACTTTCAGACATTCTTCTCTTTTCAGAGAGCGAGTAATGGCGCTATAACCATAAGCCATATTGGGCTAGGACTTTAGTTAATGCTTAGGTCCCAACCGTTTGACGAGAAATGGAGCATCACTTAACCTTTTTAGATTAGATGCTCCCAACGACTATTTTTTTAAATATTTTGTTTTTTTGTTCTGTGCACCAAACAGGGCTTTCTGTTCAACTATTCTCTCCGACTATTCATTTCCCTTTTCCTTTGATATTTACTGAAGACTACGTGGGTTCCCCGTGTCTTCTAAAGGTAGATACCAAATCCTCCCTATCACCAACGGTTGCATGGACGTGGCCAGGTGAGCGATCGAGGAGTGTCTTCGTGGAGATTATTGCGTGAAGAAACGTATCAGTTATTTGATCCGTTTTATGGTGACATGCAATGTCTTCAACGAATTATTCCTCATCGTAGCTCCATCCACGAGGTGTGCAAACGTCAATGCTAATGCTAATGCTAATGCTAATGTTGTTGACTGCGATCGCAGCGGAATTCATGGAAGTCAACGCATTCTTGAAGCGAGCATTAGCCATAAGGTCGCGGCAGCCTTTATTGGCTCAGTTTCGCCGTTACAATGCGTAATGTGCACGCAATTTACAATGCGTAATGTGCATTAGCGGCTGCAGGCGGTACGAGATGACTGAGTGAAAAGCATACTGAGTTTTGGCAGGAGTTTTGGCAGTACCGATTAACACGCACAACACAGAGTTGTAAACAAACAATGTGCAGGTGGAGAGTGGCGAGGTGGGACGTTTGCAAATGGCAATGGGCAATCGTGGCGGGTATTTTCGTCTACTACTCTCAAGCCAGCTCGGAATTCGTCAAATTTACTTATCCTACCTGATTAAATGTTGTGACAAACTCGTGTGGGTGATGCTGGCGACAATGATGAGCGGTGCGCAGAAAATGAATTGCGGGTGGGAGGTTGCAGATGATTTGCCAATGTATACAGACGACTCGATGAAAACACAGGCTCACGATATAGCAAAGTTGCCAGAACCATGATTGGGCGGAGCTCTGGCGTGTTGAGAGGGTTCTTGTCCTTGGGCACCACTTGATCGTTGTTTGCAGCATACCACTCCATGGTCTTTTTTCCGTAATGGCAAGATGCCAAATCCGGCTAAAATAGAACGGAACAATTGTTTCGCTTCAGGGAAGGCAGTAGACGTTTTTGGAGGCACTCGCTCAGATAAATTTCCTGGTTGACGGTTCCAGTCGCAATGTAAACGTAGCTCTTCAAGTCACAGGTACAGATGGCCTGCCACACCAGATATTTCTTCACAAACTTTGACAGTTTAATATGCTTGAAAATATCTGCCACCTTTCCCCGTCCGTTTGTCGTATAAAACTCCTGTCCAGGAAGCTGTTTGAAGGCTGCCTTGGCGTAAGTTTCATCGTCCTGTACCACGAAATCAAACTTCGTCAGCACCGTCGTGTACAACTTTCGCGATCGTGCTTTGGCCTACGTGTTTTGTTTATCGTCGCGATTTGGAGTCACATCTTTCTGGTAAATCGACAGTCCAGCTCGTTTTTTAGCTTTATCCACGGTTGAAGGCGCCACTCCCAGCTTTTTTGCGACATCTCGGACGGACGGTTGGGGTTCCGCTCGAAACAGCGGACAACTCTTTTTGCCGTCGCTGTGGCCTCCGGCTTTCGATTTCTTCCCGATCCAGCTTTCCTAGCTGACGACAAACGTACACCGAACACTTTTAATACGTTTGTAACAGTTGATTTAGCCACATTCAACAATTTTGCCAACCTGGCGTGAGAGTAGTTTGGATTTTCGCCATGCACTTGCGTTCGCCAAATTTTGATGCGTTGCTTCTCCGACTTCGGCGACCTTTTGATAACTGCAGTGCTAATCTCAAAATCAAAATAGAGGCATGATGCTACACACATACATTTTCAAAATGAGGGTTGTATAACGTTTTTTCGCCAGGTAATTCTAGGATTTTTTTTCAAAAGGACGAATCTAACAATGAGAGGCTCTCTCCTCTCTCGCTCTATTTTATTTATTACAGCGCCATTATAAATCTTTTGAGGGATTCTTTAGTACAGATAGAAACACAACAGTGCTTGCTACCATACTCTACAAATAGTTGAATGAAAAACCTAACGCTCAATGGAATATGAATGAAAGAGAAAGTAGTCAAAGAGAGTCTCTCAATTGCAGATTCGCCCTAATGAAAAAAAAACCCTAGAATTATTCACCGCCAAAACGTGTCGGGAACAATATGTACATAATAAGAAAGATAATTCTCTTCAAATAAACTTATATGCAATATTGCACCTCTATCAGAGTATTTTAGTTATTGTAAACGATTTAATAGTGTGTCTTTTTTTATTGCCAATACTCTATATTTTTGGGTTCAAATAAGAAATCATCATCTCAACAATTCAAGCTGAACAATGCATTAAGTCCTAAGTAACATTGAGAGATTCTCTTTGTCGACTTTCTCTTTGGTTAATAACTTGTCTTTTAAACAATTTGCTGATATTTTCGGCACATTGGATGATGATGATGATGATGATGATGATGGTCCCGCCACTAACCCCTACAAAGGTTTGAGCTAGACGATTTATCTATCAGATAATTTATTTAAAACAATTCAACCAGTTATGCAAAACCAAAAACGAACTGATTGTATCTACAGATATAAACTTCTTCCAAAACTGTTCATTTGCTTTACAGCGATATAATTGGGAAAAGCTATTGATGATGTCAACCACAAAAGTTCGCAAATAAACCCAGCGATCAGAAAATTCTATATATTCCAAATTAAAGTTGCTTCACATGTTACAATATCTAACTGAAGCAGCTGTCAGCTGTACCAGCTATACACTGAGATAGAAAAAGATGCGGACAATTTCCCCACTCAAAAACAATATATAATAGCAAAAAATAAAAACAGACACACGTTTGCTGCAAACACACAGCGACAAGAAAAGTTCCACAGGAGAAAGCAACACCTGATCGCCAAGTACACTCCATAAAGTCCTGAGAAAATTTCCCCGAGGACTAACTATTTCCCAACTACCTTTCCAGGATACAACACTCGACAATTGCCACTAAAACAAGCTAACTATTCTCTTTAGTTGGACAATCCGAGCTGGCTGACAGGGTCACACGACACTCCATCTAGCAGTGAAGAAAAAAAAGTATATGACACATTAAAGCGCTCTTCAAAACTGTTCCCCCGATGTGTTGTAGGCTTGTCATGTTCCATTCTACAACCACCGAGATGCTCATCCCTCAAGAGAAAGACTTTCCCGCTACTTGACTCTATTCAATTTGGTCGTTCCACGTGGAATGCAGTTTTAAAGTTGATGACTCTTTTTCGCCATCCCTTGCAATGAAATTGTTGCACGTATAATTAATGAGACAAGGACGATGACGACGGGCGATGCGCTTCCCTAATTAACAGGCATTTGTTCTCGTGAATTAATGAAGGATTTTTACTACAGAATCTTCAAACCGGAGGACAGGAGAAGCAATGCTGTTGGGTATGTGTTCCCTGCGAACGGCATCAGATACTTTACAACGAGACCCACTGTCGGAACTGCCATGCCGGATATTGGCCAAATTCGGCGAAAACCGGTGAGTTATGACCAATATTAAAAGTTCAAGTATGCAACCACATTTTAATTTCTTTTGTAGAATGTCTTCAAACCCCGATCGAGCACATGCAGTGGGACGACACCGAGGCAATTGTAGCCATGTCCTTCTCGGTGCTAGGATTCATCACGACCGGATTGGTGTTTGGGGTGTTTCTTCGGCACAACGACACCCCGGTGGTTAAGTCTTCTACTCGGGAGCTATGCTATCTGATTCTCGTCGGGATGATCATATCACATAGTTCAATATTCGCAATCCTCACTAAGCCATCGCCGCTGTCGTGTTTGATGAGTCGAACTCTACCGGGCATTTCATTTGCGATGATCTATGCTTCGTTGCTGGTGAAAACCAACCGCATCGCGAGGATTCTGGCAGGATCGAAGAAACGTTTTCCAACCAAGAAACCCAAATTCATGTCCGCGGCAGCTCAACTGGTCATTACGGGAATGTTGATCTCGGTAGAGATTGCCATAGCTGTGTTTATACTCTTCTTGGAACCCCCCAGTACGGAGCACCAATATCCGACCAGACAACGAACGGTTCTTGCTTGCAATACAACTCGAATGGGCATCCTGGTGCCATTGGCATTTATATTTTTACTAATCATACTATGTACCTTGTACGCCTGGAAGACAAGAAACGTTCCAGAAAACTTCAACGAAGCCAAATTCATCGGTTTCGCCATGTACACGACGTGCGTCATCTGGGTTGCCTTCGTACCGATTTACTTCGGATCAGAGTCTAAGATTATAACCATGTGCATCTGCATTTCACTGTCAGCCATGGTTACCCTGTTGTTCCTGTTCTTCCCTAAACTCTACATAATCCTAATTCGACCAGAGAAGAACATACGGGCGCTCTTTACCACTTCCAAAAGCATTCGCTGCCACATTGGCTCCCGAGTCGCTTCCGCAATCTCGCACAAAACATCGTCTTCCTATTCCAGCGGTCCCGGACCACCGGACGACTTTGGCGACTACAGCTTCGATGTACCGAAACCAACTATCCGTTCGTCTTCCTGTCAAACTTCCTTGGAACTACTAAACAAACTGCTAGAGGCACAGTCCCCTCGAACAACTCCAATTACACGCCAGCGGACGATTTCCTCTACTCTCAAGCAAGTCCGCTACAGTCTCTCACCAATTAAGTCCTCTGCCAAGAAGACCTCCAATCCAGACAAGCATTTACTCGTCCCAGAAGTTGACCTGCTGAATATAAACAACAATAATAACAACAACAGCCCCAGAACTGACCGCCGGACGGTCACTTTCGACTACACTCGCAAGGCCTCAATTAGTGATCCGAGTGACTTCTCCGAAAGCTCCATAAACCGGGCCACATGTTACCATTGCGCTCAACTGGACGCCGTTCGGCACAAGTACGACCTGATCGATGACCTGGTGGATTCATCACCAATTACGCTTGACCACCAACCACAATCCAACGGGGGAGTGTACATGATCAATTCCGGCGAAATGAATGGATCGGGGGCGCTCGGGAAAGGATACGGCAAGTACGCCAAGACGATGATCAGCGAGGAAAGCTTGTCGGAGTGCTCGATCAGCACGCTGTCGGAGTCGTGCGACTGCAAGTACAAGAGCATTACCATCAAGCTGCCCAAACCGGTCGGAGGTCAACAGCAGGTGATGTACTTCTGATTTGGAATTAAGGGTATGAATTTATAGCAACTCTGTGTTAGTCGATTGTAATAGTGTTTAGACTATTTTTTTCCACGAAATCTTCCTAAGATTTAGGCGCAAGATGTTTCTATTAGAAGTAAAAAAAAGTAGTGAGAACAACGTGATAAAGTGAATTTCTTACGTAAAATAGATGCGATGAAATCATTCGTAAACTGTCAGTATGTTATTAAACGAGGTAATACTTTGTGCGGGATGAAGTTTGATTGATTAAAGAAAAGCTCCTTTGAAACATTTTCTTCGATTCTTGAGAAGTTAGAACGGTGCACATTGTTTGTAGGAGACGTGTGAAGAGTCTTTTTTTTGGAGGGAGATAAATACATTGAATCTGTGTTTAGGAGAGCTACACTGCCGTGAAACGCATATCAGTCCCATCTTTGCTTGATTTCCTATTCATATGGGACTGATATGCGTTTCTCGGCAGTACAATTGGAATGAATAAATTTTCAAGATTGTTTCTTCAGGTCAACAGGTTGTTATCGAGGTGCTCTAACAACCAGTAGAGTCTTTGGTAACTTCGAATGCGATTACGCCAATACTCTCTCTTAAAAGAATATTCCAGGAAACCTTCGAAATTAGTATCCAGTGTTTTGTTGTTATATCTGCCAATATCTTATTACTTGCGATTTGTTCGATCTTCAGGACAACAAAGGCATTTTGACGTGATCACTTGGCCATAGAAATGCAGCCGTGATTGTCCTCAAAGATCGTAAAGGATTGATCCGGTGACATAATTCGGAGAGTGACTTCAATTCCTTTCAGTTCCTTCAATATGCCTTTGGAGACCGTCAAGTTCAACGCACCATATTCAGCTTAACTGGATGATAAGGCCACCGTTTGTTGCGTACTGCTAGCCCTGGAAATTGTACAGCCAAAAATTTTGAATATGGATCCGCTAAGAGATTTTCCGTCTACAGCGTCTGAAGCCCAATTCGCATTGGCAAATTCTACCAGAGGAATGGAGCCATCTTTCTTTGTATACTGTAGCTTCATGCCCTTGGTGCCTTTAAAATAGCGAACGATTCACTTCAACGTCCACCAGTGTAGGTCTCCAGGATTTAGCTGGTATCTGTCAAGCTATTCTATGGAGTAAATGATATCCAGACTAACGCACAGCATTGTGTTGTACTTGTTGATATGGCTGCAAAAGTGCATACATGCTGAACCAGTAGCTGACATCCTATCTCCACTGGTATTTTCACTAAATTATGTTCCACCATTTCAAACTTGGTCTGCGCGTCAAGGCATTTTCTTCGTACCCAAAACCGATATAAGATGGTCGTCAACTACTAGAAGATCATCGACATGTACAAAAACGTATACCTTTCCTGGCGGTCCTAGTATATAAGCAATGGTTGTGTCTGAACAGGAAGATTCCTATTATCAGGAACGCATCAGTCAACTTGTTGTTCTGCATAAGTCACATCAGTCAACTTGTCGGTTCTGCTTTAATCCGTAAAGCGATAACTTCAATTTGCACACCTGGTTTGACGGGAACAGCATACGCCATCAGGAACTACACGATATCTTGAAGATCGAACTAAATAAAAACAGTCTTCATGGCAGGCTGTTACTCGTACATCTTTCTATGAATTGCCACAGCTAGCCTAGGACAGACCGAATCGTCGCCATTCTTGCAACTGGAGCAAAGGTTTTGGTGTAGTCTATTCCAGCCTTCTCTTAGAACTCCTTGGCTACCAGCCTTTCTTGATATCGACCAGGTTTGCTATCCTCATCGTCCAATCCATTTCGTCTTGATAGGCAAAATATCGGTTGAGTGTTGCACTCCGCACCAGACTCCGTTTTCTTTCCTTGAGGTGAGTGCATCCTTCTCAGAAACCACTTTCGTTCATCGGGGCGGGCAAAGATTTCATCGAAAAGAGCAAGGTACCTCAGATAGCTGGTTTTCTAGGTCGTTTACTAACTATAATTATTATTATATTCAGCTACCCCGGGCGCCTGGAGGCCAAAGGAGATTAAGCTCGGTTGATACATTAGTCACTTTTGTAGACTTACTTCCTTATTAGTTTGCTTCGATTGAATAGGCTATGATGATTCAGGAACCGCCGGACGATAATACAGTTTCCAAGAATCACTGCTTTCCGAATGCTGTTCAGTTCCTTTCGCAGCTCCAACTCTTCGAGGGAACGTATGGTACGGGGAACAATTCCTGTCAAAGAGATTATTATCGGAAAAATACGAACCTCCTCCAAATGCCACATCCGCCTCAACTCCTCCTTCAAATCGTGGTACTTCGTAATATTGGTAGAGAACGTTGAACGTTGAACGGTGAGCTTTAACCACTTCTTCCTTTCATTGTAGACCACAATGTCAGGGCGATTGGCAGTACAGCATTATGCAACTATTTCCCAAAACCGGGTCAGGCAGGTGCTTGTAATCGGGTATTTGTTGTACAAATTGTGCTTTAGTGCAAGTTGTTGGTGCAGGTTCTTGACGACAGTCTCTGAGAAGAGATCACCTCGCACCAGCAACGTATTCGACGCTACTTCGTCGACAAGCGCTTGTTCCAACTGATGAGTGACGCGGCTGGGTAGCTTAGTGGTTACCCGTTCTGCTTACTGAGCAGATGGTCGGGAGTTCAATCCCAGGCCCGTCCCCTTCCTTGCCATTTGTCACTTGCCTCTTTCTATCACTACTAGATTTAAAATAAAAAGCAGTCTACTGCGCTCTCTTTCATTGATCGCTTCACTTACCGCAGTGCATCCATGATCTAAAATAAACCTGCCTCACTAACACAACTATCCTTCCCTTGGCAATTGTAGAGATGCAGTGGTGCTCACGGTCTCTAATAACAACGATTGTCAAACTAATCATCCCCCCTCCCTAAAAGGCCGTGAGGACGTGGCCGGCGCCGGTACTGATCTATAAATAGAATTAGTGGACTTGTACATTGAAGATGTAAAAGCTACTCCCAAGCTCCATCTATGTGGTTCTCTGTGCAATTACACTAGTTCTGATCAGTAAAGGAGTAGCAACTACGATATTGCACGGTCCTTTAAAAAAAAAAGCGCTTGTTCCAACTGATGAGGTTGCGTCTCATGCAGCTCCTTCCACTTCCATGATGCGACTTTATCTTCGATAGTTTTAGCTCGCAGCCCAGCTGATAGTCCTCCTGCTCAAGATGGAGGGCGCTTCACAAACAGTACGGTAGAGTGGCTCGGTTCTGGCATTCTACGACGTACATCCACAACTACTCGATCTGTGAAACACATAGCATATGAATATCGTTAACACCTTTTCTTCCTTCAGTACAGGGCAAGGTTACTCTCTTGACGAACGACTTTAAGTGATGAATGAGAAGCTTAGTAAACGCCACTCAGTTAGTTTTGGTCCACTTTATCAATCCAAAGCTGTAGTCAACAAAGGCACGGCAAACTTGTTAATCGCCTTTAACTTAGAACGTAGAACAGGCACGACCTCAGAACACGGTTGATTCGATACGGGAACTTTTCCTGCAACTCCTTCTTGATCGTTGTACGGCGAATCCAGTTCAATTGCAGGAATCCAAGGTACTTGTAGGTCTCGCTTTCGTCCATATTCCGAATCTCCGAATCCTGTTCGTTGATGCGGAAACTACCGGTATCCGACACTGTACCCCGAAAAAGATTGCCTGGTCGACACTTATCGATTCCAAACAAGCTACAAGAGTCGGTACAGTTTTTGAACTATAATGCTATAACAGCACCGACTAACCGATATGAATGACAATAGAAAATGTATTAATATTTCTGTTCAAATCATATTACTGACATCTATCTTCCTGTTCGCTGAGAACCTTCATTGAAGCCACGAATACACTTGAGAACTTGATAAGAAGGTTGAGAGCAATTCTGGCCCCTTTTATTTGATCTAGATAAAATGATTCTATAGTTTCTGACAGATAGGATCGCTGCACATTTGAATCGGTTCTTCTGGATTCTTGATCAATAGTGAAAATTGAGATTCATGTCGGTTTATCGGTGATAATAGGCTGATGACTCCACCCTCTACCTTGTACAGCTACAATACCTTGATAAGGTACGAGTGAGGTACTGAGTCGCACGCCATCCTCGATATATGCCATGCTCAGATTTCTCCTTTTCTTACCAGCCTGCCCTACAACAACTGCATCGATGATGACCTGATCTTTGCAGCCCTGCGTGATTCTCCGGCACCCTTTCTGTTCTTCGGTCATGACATTGCTACCTTTCGGTTGAGTACTGACGAAAACACTTTGAACAGGCTTGGAGGGCATATATTTGGCCCGTGCTTAGCTGGATTAACTGTGTTTTGGTCCTTGGGAAGAAGATAGGTTACCGCTCTAGTAATGAATTCTGGTAATCGCTCCATCGCTCTCCCATGTCAAAGTACTTCGACATTCGTCCATGAATTGGGAAGAACTGCTTATACCAGAAGTTGTTTACAAAGTCCAGTCCTGGTGCAGCCCAATTCCTACCCAATAACGCTACGAACTAGCCTCGCTGATCGGTTTCCCCTTTTGTACAGCGTTAACTGACCAATTTTAGTCCGCAGTATGGGGATTCAGCTCTCCAACTGCCACAACCATGCGGGTTTTTGTGTGTTGGATCGTACGCGCCCTTTCTCCTTTCTTTGTGGGTGCGTCCTTAATCCTACCGTTTTTACAACAACCACTGCTGCAGAGTACTCTATGAACTGCAGGTCCTCAAGGTTCTCAACGGCTCCTGACTGTGGCAGGATATCCTCTTCGAGAATACTTAAAGGCTGAATAAAAGTAAATTGGTACGCACAAAAAGATCTGTAATTTATGATTCAATAAGTTTGCTATCCGCTCTAGCAATAAAATTACTGTCCCACTCCTAGCGCTTCGCATGGAGATGAGAAATTATCTGCTGCTGCAAAACTTCATCAAAGATCGTTACTTCCGCGCTGGGAAGAATACAAAAAATAACAATCAAAGTGAAGTTTGAAAAGTTCATTAGTGGATGCTTTAGAGCACTTTTATTAAAACTTCAAAGTTATAGCACTAGATGGTTACATCTATCCAGTTCGAACGAAATCTTGAACCATTCTTGTGATGGAGCCCATCAGCGTCAGCACAGTGGAAACGGATACGGAATCAGCGCATTTCATCCATTTTGCTCGCATTTGCTGGTTGTCCATGACTGCCCCGCCGCTTCGTCGAAGTCACTGCTTTGAAGTGGCCCAGTATTACCGGGTAGGAATACCGGGCAATTCGGAGGAGCCATTAGCTTGGAGACAAAATCGATCTCTAAAAGCACCTTGGAGTAATGGCAGCAGGCCAAATTGGACCAAAAGATGACTTTACCCCTATGCTTGCGGATGAACGGCAATACATGCTTTTTCAGGCATTCTTCGATGTAAACTTGGGATGTCATCGTCGAGGATTCCGTTTCCAGGCCACAACTGCAAATCACTTGCCAAATCATGGCCCTCTTTGCAATCTTGTCGGCAAATATGAACTTGAATCTTCCCGCGGTAAAATCGAGTTTGAAGTATGTTTCATCATCGATCAAAGTGCAGCCCTTGGTCTCTTCAAAACACGGTCGTACAAGAGCCTTGCACTCCTTTTGGCCACGGAATTCTACTTCATTTGCCGGTTCGGATATTGACTGGCTTTGTACGACTTGTATCCTTCTCTCGCAAGGACGTTCCGCACCGTTTGAATATTGGCCACATCTCGGATCGAAAGATCGGGGTTGGCTTTAACGCATCTTAACCACTTGCTGTGCAGGTGACGATCCCTAGTACCAGTTTTTCGTAAGTCCGCTGATTACTTTTCACACTTGTTGTTTCCTTGTAGGTTTTGAGCAAGCGATAACCTGTTGTTTTCAGCATCTTGGAGGATTTCCCAGATGTTTGAGCACAATATTTTTTCTTCCTTCGAGTGGCATTTGACGTTATTTCATAACGCGATCGACTACTTTGATCAAACTTGCACTAGTAGTTCTCTATAGCAGTGTAAACAAACCACTGCTAAAGAATTTAGCTTCTCAACGCTAGAGACGTGCTAGGGGCACGCGAGGGGCGTACCAATTTACTTTTAGCTAGCCTTTACTAGACTTGTGAGCCGATAGGAATACTGCAGTTTTGATATCCAGGGATTTGACTCAAAGCTGTGAGCGCATCGGTATCTGAGATGTCATCAATACGAAAGTTGAGAGCATTCACTGGGACATTCCTAAGAGCCGACTGGAATGGATCATGAACCACTATCGAATCATCAAATACGCTTGAAATATATCCAGTAAATATATTAGGAACTTTTTCCTTTCTTGCTCGGCAGGTTTCAAGGACTAAGTATGTCCGTGTTTTCTATACTGGGGTACAATTTTGACAAAACGAAAAGCGGTCAGATTTTGAGCGTTAATATCTTAGTCGTTTCTCCAAACATTATCAAAATGCCACATCGTCGATCGGAAATATTTCTACGCGTCGATTCCAATATTCAAAACCATTGTTTTTCTACAATAAACTATTGAAAATTACGCAAATATAAGGTGATGTCTTATAATTTTGTTTTGCAGAGGAATTTTACAAAGCGTCAATTATTTTCTTATCACAGACTTCAAATGTAAGGAAGGGAGGTCTCATATATATGCACTCCTGAAAGATATACACCTTGTACATCTTCGCAAAACGCTTCATTTGCTCGGCAGCCTTGGCGCTGTACAGAGCGGCAATGAGCCAGTATTGAATTGGCAGCTAGCGGTGACCTGGTTCTGTAGGGTGCTCTAGCGCCTCTTGCTAGACAACCGTTGCAAGGCAACCATTGGATAAGCAGTCGGTTAACCAAGCTAGTGGTGAATTTGTAACCATCCGGTTGGCGCAACCACGAGCGAAATAAGTGTGACCTAGTTGGTAAGGCAAGTGGTATGAACGGTATAAGTCAGCCACCACCATCATCGCTAATGTGTGAAGAAAATGCATGAACTAGCAACATTTGCATGACCAGTTACTAGTAATTAGCACTGTTAACAACTGTTGCAAATATGACGCTAGTACTGTTGGCTAATGTATTGTCGCACAATATTAGTAAAGATGTGAATGAGCCATACGACAGGTCTAAAGAAGATCAATCAATCATGGACCATTTAAAATCCGTCTAAAGATTTTGTTTAGATTGTAATATATCGAACATACCTATCATTCCAAATTCTTGCCAATTGGAAGCCAGCGTTGGCTAAAAACGTGTCAGCTTTCCCAGCGCCGCATACCTTAAATCTTTTGTACAATTTCAAACATGGCCCGGAGATTTAAACCGTCTCTATACCATGCCAAAGCGCAAATATAAAGCCAGTTTATGCCAAGCACGCCAAATAGAAATTTTACAAATGGCAACCTTCATGAAATATTGAAACAAACGTTATTCATTCATTACAGATTGCTACGTAGTCCTACGTCACCTTTGCGTACAACCTAATTGGGCTGTCCCTTGTAGTTTCTTTCTTTCTATATGCTTTCAAAGAAGACTCAAGAAAAGCAAAGTCACGCCATCTGTCAGAGGCAATGACGTATATATAAGGTCCGGCCCAAGGAGCTTGCATGTATTAGTGAAATCGTCAAACTGCAAGTGATGTAAGTGTCGCATAATGTTTAAGTATCGCATAGAATATCATCGAAGGTCATCGAAGTGGTGACGTCAATCTCCTAGTTTATATTCTTTTCCATTAAGAAAGTGATTTGTGTTTTTTTTTCCAATAATTTGTCCTCTTTACGCTTGAGATTCTAGAGTAATGGTTCGATGTGCAGTGAAAAAGCGTCCCTAACATGTTATAGCAATATCCGTCAAATTGCACGCACTATCGAAAGATGAAGTTTGTAGAAGAAAGTGGTTGTTGTTTTGTGGTTCAAACAATCAGAAGAGCAATAAATCACTATTTATTTGCTTCAATCATTTTGCAAACGGCGCTTTTAATAAACATCATAAAACGACATAAAAAGACGCAACCTAAAAAGAGATAGTAAACTAATTCTTCTTGGCATATTGAAGAACAAAACAATTAATAAGCTTTGTACTGTTGTAGCTATTCCATCAAATCACTTGTTGGAACAGTCCGAAAAGAAAGCTGGCTTTATTACGTCCTGCCTAGGACTTTACGCCAGCTCTCAACGTGATTTTCGACGTTAGTTGAAAGATTTCAAAGCCTGAACCAATTTTGCATTCCCTAGGTAAATTGAGCCAATTATTTGTTTCACAGTTTAAAAACTCGCCAGTTGTTCCACTCTTGTGCTACGATTGACAAGTTTCGAGCCTGTGGAACAATTGTCAATATTCCGACCCGAAAAATTCCTGAATGGTGTAAATGGAAAGGGATTCTATGGCAACACTGCCACGAGATGACAGCAACTTCCAAAAGTGCGACCACACTAAAAGTGGCTGTTGAAAAGACTTCTCGGAAAATAAAACTGCCATTCTCTGAATTACTAAAAAATGCCGTGATATCTTCACCAGGTACAGCAAGCACCCACCCGTCATTATTTCTGTATTGTTTATTCGTGATTTCCCGTTAGTTGTTGCTGTTGTTGTTGTTGTTGTTGATGATGTCAATATAGTTTGATGTAATAGATAACATAAAGAAAGGAGTAGAGCCTAGTGCTCCTGATGATTTGGATTGTTGTTTCAGCTATCGATCCGATTTCGGAACGGTTCGCTATTTCTGTGGATAGTAAAATACTTTCGTTTTGCATTGTCCTAATCGTCGTTTCATTCAAATGTTTTTAGTTAAATGTTTTCTTTTCTTTTTTTATACTTTTATCTAAGCTTGGTTTACTGTCTCTAGAACTAACTTCAGCGATAAATGATAATGTTTATGATACAGGATCCTGACCTCTTTCTTTCTGTTTTGTTCAAATGCTTTCATCGAAAAATACTTTCATTGTTCTGTTTGTTTGCCTTCCGCTAGAAAAATTCAAATTGTTTTTTTCCCTCTACTTTCTGCGGAAGTAAATATCATCTTTCTCGTTTTGTCGTCTTTCCCTCGATCTACTCGGATTAGTATTCGCTGCCTTCGCCGTGTAAATAAATCTTCGCTCTGTCCTTTCTCTCGTGCAGTTAACGATTACATTGATTTAGGTTGTTCAATTAGACATAGTTTTGTTGTTGTTTTTTTTCCAATATGGCGATGATTGATGATTCAAACGGAAACAAAACGGCAGTGTGTTTTCCATTGATTTCACGTTCTAAACGAAAGTGATACGATGATTTGGTATGTTGTTGTTCCATTTATTTATGACAGATACACGATGAACAAACATGGTAAGTGAATCCAGAAGATCATTGATGATTTGATTACAAATAAAAGCATTCTATACACAATGCGCGTGCCATTGTTACTATTGGATGATGCTCTAAATGGTTTTTTTTTTCATCAACTAGAAAGTGTGCAATCAATTAGTTTTCTCAATGTACAGTTATCTAATTACAGTTAAGGTAAGAGTTAATCTTCTGTTCTTTTCATTTTGCTCCCTAAAAACATGTAACATTAAATTTAGACTGGTTGTTAAATCTTAGTTTAAACTTTTAGTTTTGTGTTTAATCTGGGTTTTCACGTGCTTTGCTCACAATTTTAAAGCGAACAGACAAAGAAGACTGTACATTTTCGATAGTCACCTAATGCTAGCCTTAAGTTAAGGAGAAAGAGCAAACAAAAAAATGGCAAATTTAAACAACGTCGTTCAGTTACGCAGTAAGTTTCGATAATAAGCGCGATAATCTTTTGTTCAATCCGAAAAATGTTCCCTTAAAAGCACTTGATCGTTTCCGTATAATAAAAGTGATTCCTCAAAAAATATCATATTACTCGTCTGAAAAGCAGCAAAGTATAACAAAATATGATCCTTTGTTATGTTTCATTCTTCTTTCCGCCTGTACTCCAATCTGTACTCTCGTCGCGTGTAATTGTGGTTTTGTATAAAAAGCACCTCTTTCCGTCCATAATCCTTGCAGTATGATGCCGTTCATTCATTTTTCCTACTTATATAAAGCCTAGCATATTTAATTCTTATCGTTCCTAGTAATTCTTTCGTCCTCGTCTGGAGAGTGTTTTTCTTTGCTGGCCAAAAGTCAGCTTAAGCCTTATCTTTTTAATTTTTATTTTTTTGGATTATCCCTTTCTTTTACAAGGCAGAAGCGAAAGCCTTTCCAAAAGCATCATTCGAATGTTTTGCGACACAGTCAATTTTCAATTGTAGTTATAAGTGTATCGTTCTTATTCGTTAATTAAGTAATAGTGATTTACAGTGTTCAATGACAACAGAAACAAGCATTTGCTCCTCGGTTTAAGTAGTTGATGCGCTTTTGTTGGTTGTTTTTTTTTTGTAGATTTCACGAAAGCAAATTCTTTAATAATTCTTCTACTGCTAGGAGAAGCTTAAAGGTAATATTTTGACTAGGACCCTGTGTGTTCTCTCGTTCGTTAGTTTCGTTTTGATTCGATAATCAAATGATAGGAAAAAAATAATTAAAGTGGTTTCACAGTTGACTGCACAGCACAAAGTTTCCAGCATAAAGAATTATAGTCGCGTAACTTTGTAATACTCGATAATTCTGGAAACATTGTCCTTCAAGTTTAAGAATCCTAATGTTGTTCGTTTCGGAAATATTTGATACATTAAGGCTTGTTCACAACAGAATCTGGACACCCCTAAATACGTATATCTCTGGAAATACTTCATCAACGCGTGACATATTTCGCAGACTAATGACGTATGTCTGTTCATTGTGTAAAATTATTTTTTGGTGATACTTCAATTTTTAAGATCGAAGATGGCGTCGAAAGAAGAGCGGATCTGTCAGTAAAAAAACTTGCAAAAAGGCTTGGTTTTCCTGCAAGAACTATCCATAACATTCTTAAATCATTCGATACACATTTAACAACAGCCAGGAAGGCTGGAAGCGGAACAAAAACGGATCTCGGGAACCATCAGAAGGACGCAAGGGTGAAGCAAATATTGCAGAAGATCTTTCGGTACGTACTGTGGCTAGAAAAATAGAAATGTCCCCAACTTTTGCGCATACTTCCAAGCACCGGCAAGGTATGAAGTCGTTCAAAACAGAATATGACGGCTAAAACCCGGTCTCGCAAGTTGTATCGCGAATGTTTGACGAAGTTTTCTTGCGTAATAATGGACGATGAAACTTATGTGCTGGAAGACTTTAAACGGCTTCCCAGAATGTCTTATTATACGGCCATGCAACGGAACGGCGTAGAGGGGCATTCCAGGACGGTATGGTGTAACACTGTTGTGCACGAATCATTTGAAGGACGGTGGCAATGGCGTGGGAAATATGAATTTATGTGAATATCTGGATATCTTGACAATTCACAATGTGTCCTAGTCCTAGTCTGTCTACGCTAGCTGAGACGCAGGAAAAGTTCTTGTCGTCTCGACCCACTTGACTTCTTTGTTTGGCTTTATATACTTCAACATATTAGCCCTACGAAAGAGACTTGCTTTGGACCTATTCAAGAAACATTGGGTTTGATATTTCGGACCAAATGCCTCTGACAATCTTGCGTGTCAGCTGCGAAGGATTTACATCGCGGTTGCGCAAAGTTATCAAAGACTATGGTGGGTTTTTATTACGTGTATCCTCCAATTAAAAACTAAATGGTAAGATTTGGTTGATTTGTTTTGCTGTAATTACATTTTGTTTTAGTGACATCTATTGTGAGACACCCTGTGGAAAGTAACTTGGCTCAGCCCAGAATTTATTTGGTCCTGATACGAAATGATATCGCCATACGGATCATTTCAAAAGGTGTGTCAATATTGCGCTTTTATTTTAGGGCCAACAATTACTGTATGAACGAAGGGGCTTTGTTGCCTTTGGTTGCTTCAACAAACATCCGTGGACATCCTAGTGCCAGCAGATCCTTCGTATACTTTCAGATAGATCAGAGGAAACTAGAAGCAGAAAGAAATAGACACTTACGCGAAAACTGAGGGAATAAGAGAATCTCCTTCCAGCAATATGATCCGATAAAACGAAAAACAAAATATGCAATTCAGTTAAGCTTTCCACTAGATGGTTTGTTTGAGAAAGGGGCGTCAAATTCATTACAATAATATGGTCTACTCCGAAGTTCAGCTTGTAAAAGCGGTGGAGATGGCACGGATCAGGAAATCAGCAATGTATTTTAGCGTTCCAGAAGTCACTGATCGAAGGAAATATGAAGCACACAAAGCGGCGTTTCCAAGGGAAACCAACCAGGTTCCTAACCAAGAAGCAATGGGCTGGTCGGATATCAGCATTGCGGTTAATCTAGTCAGCCAATTTAACGCGAATCCTGAGCGTAGCCACTGGAATGCTGTCAGGCGCATCATGCGGTACCTGCGGAGTACAATCTCAACTCGTCTAACATATTCGAAAGATCGTAACACGGATTTGGTTGGCTACATAAATGCCGATGGAGGAGGAGAGCCGGACACCAGTCTAGCACAGGATACGTGTTCCTTATCATAAATACAAAATGCCAAAAATTATCGAGGAATCAAATAGCTCTGTGCCTGCTCGAAAGTCTTCGAGATCATCGTCAACGACATGTTGTTTGCAAGTTGCAGACACTACATCTCTCCTGAAGAACATGGATTTCAACCAACCTTGCACCTTTCGTTTCCTCGTGTCTCCGGAGCAGTCTTGTTAAAAGTCATGCTCATTAGATTCGAAAGCGTGGATTTTCAGGCAACATAACATTGACTACCTACAAGTTCCATGCGAAAATCAAATGATAACTCATGACAACAAACGTAACCAGAAGAATGAACGTTCAATTTTCAAAATGCTTTGATATTCATTTGTGTAAACAAGTTCATTTTCAAAACGAATTGCGAAATGTCAGAAATGAAATTCAATCAGCCACAATGAATATCAATTACCCGTCGGGATCGGAAAATTGCAAGGGCAGCCCAGTCCAGGGTATTCTTGCACAACATTGCTAGCATCTATTCCTCTGGGACGATGATGACGGACCTGGTTGTTCCATGTTTGGATTAGGATTCAAAATCACTTAATAATGAAAAATCATCACAAGAGATGATATTCAGATTTCATCAAATGAAATTCATGCTTACCGATTGATAATCAAAACAACAGTGACAGCAGATTTTTGACCCGCACATAGAGCCGACTTCATTCATTGCAGCAAACAAAACTCAGTTGGCATAGAAGTGACAGCGGTAACCATGAAAACCGGGAAAGTAAAAATCATCATTACACTGGGATAAATCATTATCGTACTTCTCATGAATATTTTATGAAAATTCAAGGCACTGCTCCGGAGTATGGAAACTGGATCTCAAGTCGACGTTGTTTACACGGATCTCAAGGCTGCTTTCGACCGGGTCGACCATGCTATACTTTTGGCAAAGTAAGACAAACTTGGTGTGTCAAATAACTTAGTTCGTTGGTTTAAATCTTATCTAATGGACAGGATACTCTGTGTGAAGATCGGCTCAGCTCAACCGAGCTATTTTACTAATATGTCGGGCGTACCTCAAGGCAGCAACTTGGGCCCACTGCTGTTCTCAATTTTCATCAACTAGGTTGGACTGATACTTCCACCTAACAGCAGGTCGTTCTATGCAGACGATGTGAAAATGTATGTAGTTGTACGATGCTTCGCTGATTGCTTAAGACTACAGCACTTGATCAATAGCTTTGAAGAGTTGTTTTCTAGGAATTTCCTCACTCTGAGCGTTAGCAAATGCTTTATTATCACATTCCATCGAACATTGAACCCAATTGAATTTGATTACATGATAAACAATCAACCTCTGCAGAAAGTTGATACTGTTCGTGACCATGGAGTCACGCTTGACTCCGGTTTGACATATAGACAACACTACACGGATATGATTACCAAAGCCAACAGACAGCTCGGTTTCATGTTTAATATCTCCGACGAGTTTCGTGATCCAACCTGTCTGAAAGCATTGTACTGCTCTCTCGTGCGTTCTGTTATGGAATTTGGAGCCTTGGTGTGGTGCCCGTATCAAAGAATCTGGACTGCGAGGTTTGAAGCAATCCAAAGAAAATTTGTTCGATATGCTCTCCATCATCTGCCGTGGAATAGTCCTGTCAACCTTCCAGCGTACCAGGATCGTTGCTCACTCTTGGGAATTGAAACATTAGAGCATAGGCGTACAGTCATGCAAGCAGTTTTCGCAGCAAAAGTGCTGCTAGGTGAAACCGACTCTCCAGGAATTCTGGCCGAACCCTTCCTCTACGCTCCTGAACGAGTTCTGCGAACAAGAAATGTTCTACAGCTTGGAACTCCTGCTGCAAACTACGGCCAGCAAGATCCAATTCGATTCATGTCATCGCGCTTCAATGAACTCTACGCTCTGTTTGACTTCAACTATTCTGCTGAGACCTTCCGTCAGCGGATTCAGCGTAGTTGGATGGAGTGCCGCTAGTTCAGAAATGGTGGCATTTACTACTTACTGGCATTAATGGCGAAGACACTAGACGACTGATTCCATCACGACAGATTGTTTTAAGTTTACTGACAAGTTTTGTGTGTTTACTAGAATTAATTTAGTTTTGCTTGCTTTGTATTCCTTCTATTCATGTTGATTTACGTAGTGTACGATTTAGAAATAGGGGGCGCTTTTACGCCACATGGCTTTTCCACCTTCCAATAAGATGTTAAGTCAGTTAGAATTATATCAATAAATAAATAAATAAACAAGAGGAGCTGTGTCGTGGAACGTGAAGCGGCAACCAACAGTTGCGTTGACCTCATGCGAAGCGGAGGTTCTTCGGCCAACAAGGGATTCCGATTTCCATCTGCATCGCACCGAACCAAGGCTATTTGTTCGGCAACCAAGCATCTAGACATTAAGTATCATTTCGTAAAGGTTGTGTTAGAGAGCGGAATTGTCGAACTGAGATACGTAAATTTGAAAAATCAACCCGCAGATGGTTTCACTAAACCGCTAATGGCTCAGGAGCTAGAAGCATTCAAACTTATATTAGGATACAAAATATTATTTGGAACAGCAACCGACGATATCTTACTTGATATGTATCACTGTACCCTAGCAACTGCGCTTAGCAACAATAATTGTTATCTTGCATTCAGCCTGAGCAGTCAAATTTTTTTTACTCTGCAAAAGCAAGCAATGCTGCAGGAAGTTCTTGAGAAGCTACAATAGTCACTGTTCAGTATTGCAGTCAATGATCGGCAGGTGAAGTAGGATTGTGCCGAGCAAAAGAATCAGACGTTTCACTGCGTTAAACAGGTGAGAACATATCGAGTCGATTCCGGGAAGGAAATGTATGTGGTCAGACTCTTTTTGCTATCAATGTCGCCGGGATGCTCCGTAGTTAATTAGTTTCATCCCTGATATCTTCCTTCTCTGGATTCCTTCGGGCCCGTAGGGATGCCTCAAGATCAGATCTGGCAATTTGGAAATCAAGGCAATGCTAGAAAACGTGGTTGATATCCTGATAACCTGCACCACAACCGCATTGATTGGTGTCTTAGAATTCGATAGAAATGAGAGCCGGATTGGACGAGTAGTGATTGGACATAAGACGACACATTATCTTGATAAAATTCCGACTAATATCCAACCCTCTGAACCACGATTTTGTCGATACCTGTGGGAGAATGGATTGTAACCATCTGCCCAAAGCCCCTACATCCCATTTTTTCCAACTAATCAAGGCCTGTTGACGGAAATTAGGAAAAAAAACCGTTGAAGGCGATTTTTTGATCATGAATATCGCCGCCTGCCATAGCGCCCACCTTGGCAAGTGAGTCCACTTTCTCATTACCCGGAATGGAGCAATGAGATGGGACCCAAACCAAGGCGTAAGAATTGTTTGATAGGGCACTCAAAAGAGATCGTATTTCGCTAACGAAACATGGTGAGTGCTTCGCCAGCCGAATAGCCTGAAGTGAGCTGAGACTATCCGTAAAAATGAAAAATTGATCAGAGGGAAGAATGGCAATTCGCTCTAATGCATAGTGATTTTGAAGTTTGAAAATCCAGTTGAATCATTGATTTTTTACCCGTCGGTATAAAACTTCCTGTCACATCTGATATAAACAAACTTACTTGCAAAAATTGATGGAATGTACTCCAAACAGAGTGGATCTGGTATTCCACGAGCTTCTTGCTTCACAGTCAGATTAAAAACTACAATAGAACTCGAGAAGTCTTGGGAGTAATCACGATTAGGAACATCCGAAGAAGGGCTCACCTCCAGAGTCATGTACCAATAGTACAGTGTCATGAACTTAGTTTGACGATTTCGTTCGATTAGCTTTTCAAAGTTTTCAATTACCAATGGATTTAGCACCACACAGCGGACGAGGAACCGGAACGAAGCTCCACAAAACGATTTGTTCACGGTGTATTATAGCTTGTTCTGGAATTCATGACTGCTGTTCACGGATTTTTTTTCCGTGCATGGAGTCTAACGCGATACGCAGACAACGGTAATGGATTCGCCGTAGCTTCAGGATATGAGTTTTCACGGCGGGTTGGAAACAGAAACTGTCACACTCGAGAACCAACAGCTTTATCAAATCTTCCGGGTGGGCTCCCCACCATGTTCCGGTGATAGTACGGATGAAGTTTGTTCGCTGCTCGCATTTCTGATGCAGATACTTAATGTGCATTCAGAATCGAACCAGACCCCTAGGTATTTTAAGACAAACTTTGAGTTATTATTTTACCCATGAGTTGAAGCGGTATCTGTGCTGGATCGCGCTTCCTTAAAAAAAAGACCACTAACTCAGTTTTCTCCGGAGAGAATTCGATACCTAGCTTTACAGCGCAGGTAGACAAATTGTCTAGGGTATCCTGCAACGGTCCCTGCAGGTTGTTCGCCCCTCGTCCTACAATTGAAACAACGGCGTCATCCGCAAGCTGTCTTAGCGTGCAATTTTCCACGAGGCAGCTATCGATGTCTCTGACATAAAAACTATAAAAGGGGGGGTTCAACAAGAGCTCTGGGGGAGACCCTCGTAGCTAATTCGTGAAGTTATCGAAGACCCATGAGAAAAGCTCAGGCAACAAATTGTACAAATAGTTGTTTAATAATGGTAGAAGGCCACACTCGTGGATAATGTATGAAAGGACGTCTACAAAAACAGAATCAAGAAACCCCTAAATGCCCATGAAAACTGAACCCATTTGCTCAGTTTGAACATAGGCCAGTTGTATTTCTGTTGAAAACAGCGCAAGACAATCGCTCGTTCCTTTGCCTCTGCGGAAACCAAATTGTGTATGAGATAGAAAGCCATTCGATTCAATCCGTTTGTCGATCCGATGGAGAATCATCTTCTCTAGCAGCTTTCGTATACACAACATCGCAATTGGGCGATACGAGTTGTAATTCGACGCGGGTCTCCCGGGTTTTCATATAGCCATAACTCTAACCTACCTCATTCATTCGGAACAAGATTGCTTTCCAGTAACTGATTGAACAAGTTCAGCAAGCGCCTGTTGGCGACGTCTGGGAGGTTTTTCAGCAAGTTAAATTTGATGTTATCTATTCCTGGTGCATTCTTCTCCTGACTGACCAGAGTTCTCATCGACGCCTCACGCGATAGCCCTTCGACGAAGTGACGCTAATACCCGCATTTCTTGACCTTGGCGAGGCTCTTAAACTTACGTTCAAGAGAAATGTACCGCTCATAGTTATCTCGCGAACCGCGCTTCCTATATGCTCTGAACACTACGGATTTTTGCACGGTAGACCTCAGTACATTTGTCATCCCACCACGGAGTGGGCGAACGAAGGATTTCGACCGATTGCTCGTCATCGATGATCGCTTCAGTGTATTTACCCCAGTCGGTGCGCTTCGTGAGTTGGAAGTATCGTTTTCAGATAATTGAATGTGTAACGAGATCGTTATTGATTTCCGAATTTTTCATGCTGGGGAGACCCTGCCGAAGCATTAGATTGCTCAGAAACTTGAAATCTGTACTGGTGAATGGTTTCCGGAAGTGCAAAATGTCCAATAGCATCCTAAATGGGTAAAATATTAAATGCTTCTTCAGGAACAAGGTAATTCTATCGATGGGACCAGCGAGCACAATCACTAGGAAAAGAAGACTTGGTCAATGATCGGTTACATTTTTGAGAATAGTTCTGGTGATTGTGTAGCGTTTTGCGAAATTAAGTGAATTAAATTAGAAGCAAAACACGTTGTCGTTAAATCGAACCGTCATCTACGTGCTCATTACCTTAGATAACAATAATGCAAGACATGAATCACGAAATTACATCATTTTTCTCAGGTTGAACCTTGGGCATTTATAAATAAATGGATGAATATTATTCGAGAATCAGTTCCTCCAGTGACGATGTCACCATCGTGTAAAGTTATTCTCTATTTTAATCGTTCTTCTCAAGTGATAACGTATGCATTAAAAAAAACTTCGTATTTCGCTTCCCCCACGAAGGAAGTGAGCGCCGAGGTGAAGTTCATTTCACACACCAAGTTCCCCAAAAAGTTGCTGCTGTGGCTGACAATCAGCGAGAAGGGGATGTCAAAGCCGTTCTTCTTTTGCTCCGGATTGGCCGAGAACGGAGAAATTATAGTACGAAATGCCGACCGGAAGTTGTGTCGTTTATCAAGAAATACCATAAGGGCGTAGACGCGTTGTTCTGGCCACATCTGGAGTCGGCCCACTACTCGAAGCGATCGTTGTAGTAGATGGACCGGCTGAATATCGATGTGGTACCCAAGTCGGCAAACCCGCCCAACGTCCCCCAGCTACGTCCCATCGAGAATTTCTGGGCCAACCTGAGTTTCTCATCAGAAACCAACAAGTGAAATTGAAGTTACGTTGACGTTCCTATTCCCAGTTTTATCGACAAGTGCAGTCAAACTGAGAACCACCCGAAAGAAAGCAACTCAAGAGTGAACAACAGAGGAAAAGAGAATCTTCAAAACTTAAATCCGAAAACGAAGAAGAAAAAAACAAGTAAATAAACACAAGAAGCAGAACAGAAAACAAGAAACGAAGATCGTTTGTAAAGAATTTCTTTATTACAAATAAAAGTGAACATTTATAGCTTTCCGGATTCTCGCACTAAACAATTAAAACTAGTAAATAGAAGGAATTCGCGTTACTTCACTTCCGCTTCCCATCATCGTCGTCGATCAATAGTGATAGTCAAAAATAAAAAAAGAATTGCATTCTAACGTATTTTCGTTTCAATTTTTTTTCCGGTAAAGTAGGTAAATTTGCATTTAGAGAAAATATAAAATAGCGTTTTTTTTATTTAATAGTAATAGCAACACTTTTTTCTTTCTTTTACTTTTTGCTTTATATACAGACATATCTCTCTCTCTCTCTCTTTCTTTCCGTTAGTGTTTTTGTTTTTGTTTGAATCGTTTTGTTTAGGTTTCGGGTAATTTTACTTGCTTCTATTTGATCTGAGTGTGATCTGTCAGCGAGAGTGGGTTTGTGTGTGTGTGATGTTGAGATTCAATCGACGCTGGCTGCCAGTTTCTTCTTTTTTTTCTTATTTTGTGCTAACCATCAAGCTTCCGCCTCGCATAGCGCGTTCCCCTCGTGGGACGCATAAGGCAGCTCGCTTCATTCCAATTTGTTCCACTAATTTTATAAACGGGTATAAAATTAACAACAACTTATAAAACTTACACCGTTCCTTGGCAACTCTGCCTTCGAGCAACGCGGAGAGAGATTTTTTTTTGTTTCAATATTTGTAATCGTAATAATTGTAGTTGGTTTTCCTCCATTTTAAGCATTTACAACTAGTACAAATAAAAAGAAGAGATTCATTCTTACTGGACGAAATTGATTCATGTTGATGTTGGTTTTCGGGTTTTCTGCCGTCAGATCTTAGCGATTGGTTATTAATTTAACTTAAAAACATAAAAAAGGATCTTAATTGGGCCGGACTGAGAGTCGATTTTCTCATTCTTTTTTTTCGAAAGAGATAATAATTAAGCAGATACTTGCGATTGAGTCGATCCAACTCTTTGAGAGGATCTTCGTCTCGTACATATTATAGATATTAAAGCACGTGGAGAAGGTTGTCTAAACATATAAAAGAGGGAGCAACTCGCTGCCGAAATGGAAATTGTTGTAGTTTTGTACTGAGATTGTAGTAGTTAATAGTATATTCGCGTTTTGTGTTTCTGTCTCTATTGAACGAAAATGGTTAATTTTCTTGGCTTGTCGCTTGATGACTTTTCTATCTGTTTCTTAAAATTTGCATGAACACATTTGTTTTGAGTTACTTCATATTGTAAAGGTGAGTCAGCCTGGCTAATGAAAAGTTTGAACGTTTCTATTGACCATCTTGACCTTAGTGTTCTGCGGTATTCAGATAAGTTCCGAAATGAACGATAAAAGTTCTCCAAAATAAACGGTCGCAAGAAGGTGTACGTGATGCATGTCCTCTCCATTTGTCATCCAGTAATTTTCTTTCCCCCTTGTTGTAGTCAAATGGTTCCAGTGAGATGATCATTCCGTACAGGTTTACAAAAGAGCGTTGCGATGCGACTGTAGCTTAGACGTACGTAGCCATTCCGGCGTTGGCTCCCTGCAGCGATGGATTCTGCGGCGTGGACTGAGAACTAACCGGCAGCCTACCGGGAACGTACTGGCCAATAAACGATCCATCCTCGGTGAATTGACCGCCTACAAGAAATGCAAATGCTGATTAGTGTTTACCGAGTAATATCAACGTTCGATAACGAAATTCAAAACGAAAAAAAAACAAACAATTACCTTTTGAACATAAGAAAATAAAACCGCATCTCTCACTGGAAAGCTGCACAGAATATAAACGAAAGAAAAATTCCTGCTCCACCGGACAGCATACTCACATGGCGTCGAATAAATTATTGTATGAACAAAATAAATTACACTTTCAAAAATCAACCTGCCTTGATCTTCCTTAACCGTTGATAAAACAAAATGAATAACGATTTAAAAAAAAACTGCTCAACTTTCTGTGATTTCGTTTGATTTTCGCTCTTACAAGATAAAAAAAAATACTCGAAAAAAAGTAAACCCTATCATCAATACATTTCTGGCTAGTGATTTGAGTTGCTCAACAGCTGCTCATTCCGATACAATTACGGTTTGTATCGGTAAAAGTCCTAATAACAAATCCCCCTTTTTTCACTTCCTGCCTTCTCTATCGTTCTCTCTGTCGGAACGAACTGTCATCTCTTTCGTTCATCATGTGTGTACCCTAAAACTACTCCGACTAAAACTTTGTTTGTGTTGTTGCTGTTGCTGTTGTTGTGGTCCTTACTAAACTAAGGTCGCGAACGCCTGTGAGTTGCTGTCCGGGGCGTTCTTGCCCTTTCGGCCGTACTGCCCGATGAAGGAACCGTCCTCATTCATACCGTCTAAAATGCGTTGAAAATGTAAATGAAAAAAAAAATAAAATAAAGAAACACAAAAAAATGCTTTTAGATAAATAAAAGTTAACAAATTGTGATACTATTCTAAGCGGTTCTATAGCAAACCGTGAGCCGGTAGCACTTTGAAGGGGGGTTTTAGATTTAATATATATGATTACAAGCGACATTTTGCGGAAATTTCGATCGTCAACTTGTACATTTTAAGCTTAACATGACCAATACAAACAAATTTTACCACGAGGAAAATTGCTAGATCATTCTATAATGAAATCTTCGGTAAAGTATATTAGTCAAAGTAACCCTTGCATTATTAATGAAAAAATACACCATTCTAGTTTGTTTAACTGTTGCAACCAGACGGCTTTCCATTAGCTTAGGCCGATGACATACTCATGGCGTAGGGAAGCGTTGGCGAGAGAGGTAGCGTCAGCGTCAAACCTATCTTGATTGGCGTTCTATGAAAATCGCCCAAACCTGTCATACTGAAAGAGGTGCAAAGCGTTTTTCGATGCGGCGAAGCAGTTCACATAGTGGTTTGACGCTTGTGAACGCCAGTAGACGCTGAAGTGGTCGTTCAAAAACTGGAGATTGACTCTGAAAATTTATTTTCACTCGTTTTCGCAAGGAGTGCAATGTGGTATAAAACCTTCAAAAAATACCGGAACAGGAATATCGTGGATAAACTTTAGCGACAAGTTTCGACTGAGTTGGGAGCAGTTGCAACCATTAAGTGAAAGCAATGATTTAAGGTGCAATTAAATTAACATTAATCCGGATCCAGCTGAACATCTGATCCGGATATGTTTTCCGTTAATGGCACCGATGCAATTTGGAAAATTCCATTTGGCCCAATATTCGTTCGCCTCCGATCTTGACATTTATTCAGTTGCCGCTGGCATACAAATAGGCTGAAGAACATCCCATAGAGCTTGGCACGATTTGCGGAATATGGCTTCAACTGTAGAACAACGCGGAAGGAAAATCCGAGGGTAGTGAAGGATGATCCGGTTGCTAAGAATCTGAAGAAGAATCTGAAAGTTTAATGAAAATGCTCGGTGGGTTATATAAATCAGAATATTTGAAATCTGCCGTACCTGATAGTAATAATTAAACGTTCACATGGTAGAATCGGCTCTTTATTACAGTTCGTCCAATTTTTCAATTATTTGTGTTTCAACATGTTTAGAATCAAATCAAATGTATTCATATTTATCCTAGTAGAAGAATGAAACTTATCAGGATATTTACGAAGGTCGTCGTACAATCTACAGAACTCCACATCACGTTTTCTGTTTCGGTTTATAGGATGCACTGCGAACTCTCTTTCCTTGTTCATGATAAAGTAAAGCGTGCTTGAGGACGCGAAATATTCTTCATCAGATGAATTCATGCTTGAATCACCTGAAAAACTCAAATTATCTCGAATACTTTTTACGCTCGCGCGTACGGCATCCCTCTTAATCTCCCTTTCAGTATGCCATAAAACGCTTTGTTCGTCTCATCCCTTCACTTTGATTAACGCCAACGCATCGCAACGCGTCACTACGCCATGAGTATGTCATCGGCCTTATAGACTTCTCGGCCGCCGTTAGTATTAGTAAGCAGTTTCACTAATACAATCGTTTAGCTGGTTGAAAATAAAAAACAAACCGTTGTCAACCAGAACATTTTGTCAGTTCATCTCGTGGTTGAAAACAATAAACAAATAGATCCTATACGTGTAAAGCAGCACACTATAGTGTTTGTGAAATCGCTCGGCGAGAACCTAATGGGCCCAGTCTGGCACCATGGCAACAGGCAAACACTTGAGGAAAAAAGTTTCACTTCGTTAGAATAAAAATAAAAATAAACTTCAAGATTCGACAAGCAGAGGAAAATATCGGTTCGGATATCTCCAGAACATGATTCCAATGGTGGCGATATAGGTGAAGTTCCAGGTGCCAAAGCTACGGCCGGATCACGTGCAGCAGTAGAAAACCAGCGCGCGGATTTCTATGGAGGAGCACTAGGACCGACGAGAATTCTGCTATATAACTCCTGGGCCTTCGCGATTAAGATGGTTATGATTCGAGAAGGTACGTGGACAGCCATCAAGACGGAGAATCCATCGGACGAGCTTTGAGAACGTATACTAGCAACCATTTGCTTAAGCATTGATCTAGTCCATAATGCAGCAACGGCTAAGGACGCATGGGACAGTTTAAAGGCGGTATTCCAAGACAGTGGATACATACGGGAGTTCGGACTACTTCGTCAGCTGACTGGCGAAAAGCTCGTTGACTGTGCTACGGTGGAGGAATTGTGAACCTTCTGGCGTCCACGAGGCACAAATTATCGCAGATTGGCTTCGAGCTGAACGATCGATGGAAGTCAAGCATCTTACTGATGGGTTTGCCGAAGACCTACGAACGTGTCGTTGTGGGACCAATAATAGAAATCGAATCGAACGTCACTTTGATCGACAGATCTGTTTTGCTATTACAGATGTCGAGATCGACGAAATTTTGTCGAGTTGGTCGAGTCAATCGACCACTCGGAAACTAGTGATTGATTGACTTGCCACATTTTGGCGAGTAAGAGTTTTTTTATACGGGTTTTTCATCGGTTAGTGGTAATTGGCTAAGCAAGGTAAGAATACACTAAACCATTATTATTTTTTGCAGTAGTATCTGTTAATACAATTTATTTATAGCAAACATAGGTCTAATGCTATTAAAAACAAAACAAATTATCGTCAGGTCTAAAATCCCATCGAACTGATTAAAATTATTATGAACATCACCACAGGCTTTAGTGGCGTAGAGCCAGCAACACTAATGCTTAGCAGAAGTGGTACACTTATGAAAAGGGCACATCCTCGAAAAAAAATCTTATCCGAAGATCAGGCAGAAACTTCTCAGAAGTATAGTGATCAATTGTAAAAGGTTTAAGCAGGATCATACTTCTCAGAAGTTCAGGAGAGAACTTCTTCTTCAGGAGAAGTTTAAAGAAGAGGACTTCTTAGAAATTTAGAATCTTTGCAAAGGTTCTGGCGTTACTCCCAGAAATTCGAGATGCAAAAGTTTAGAAAAAAAAACTTCCCCGGAGTTCAGGAAGAGTCTAACAAGAGGGGGCATTAGCTATGATTTTTCTAAAATTCAGAAACAAACTTCCGCAAAGCTCAGGACGATGCGTCCTACTTCAAACTTCAAGAGAGAACTTCTCTGAAGTTTAGGAAAGAACTTCCCAAAGATTCCGAAAAAAAAACTTCCCAAAAGATTAGTTGGAAATGCTAGAAATGCTAGAAGGTTTTACCGAAATTCGGAAGAGAATCTTTCAGAACTTCGGAATGAGGATTTCGAACAAATGTAAGGGAATTTTTCTAGAAATTCTGGAGAGGACTTTCCCAAAGTTTCGGAAAAATTTTCCTCGGAGTTCAAGATGGAACCTATCAGAAGCTTAGATAGAATAAGTTCAGGAAAAGTTCTGGTAAATGACTGGACAATGCATAGCATTGGTACTTCGCGTAACTGCAGGTATAAAATAGATCCTGCTGCGATCTTTAGCCTTTTGTCCAGTAACTCCTATCCCTACCTCCCCGTGGTGCCGACTGGGGTATGAATAACCATAGGAAAGATCGGATAACCAACCCCGGTGGGACCTAGGTCATATGCTGACAGGGAAGGTGGGGCTGCCTTCTTCAAAGGGTGCAGTCTATCTGAGCGTCTGTTCTCCATGTTAGAGGCGGCTCAAAACAGCGTCTGTTCTCCATGTTAGGAGCGGCTGATCATCGTCATTGTGCCAGCGTGGGACTCTAAACAGTGCTGTGCACGATGGTCCTCCGGAGAGACAGAGGGTTGGGGAAGGCTCAACAAGCCGACCTTAAAAAATTAATGTTACAAATAATACAGAAGTTAATACGAACCGGAACAATCGGCAAAGACCTAGGCGACGAATTAAGGACTACGACTGGAAACTCGGAACATGGAACTGCAAATCGTTCTGCAAGTGTATGATGGCCGCAGCGGGACGTAAAAGTCGTCATTGGTGACATGAACGCTCAGGTAGGACGGGAGGCAATGTACAGACCGGTAACAGGGCCTAACAGCCTGCATACCGTATCGAACGATAATGGCCAACGATGCGTGAACTTTGCGGCCTCCCATGATTTAGTAGTTCGTAGTACCTTCTTCCCCCGTAAAGACATCCACAAAGCCACTTGGAGATCACCTGACCAACGAACAGAGAATCAAATCGACCATGTTCTAATCGACGGGAAATTCTTTTCCGATATCATCAACGTTCGCACCTACCGCAGTGCAAATATAGACTCGTACCACTATCTAGTTGCAGTGTGTATGCGCTCAAAACTCTCGACGGTGTACAACACGCGTCGGATTCGGACGCCACGACCTAACATTGAGCTACTACGGGAAACCGGAGTTGCCCAGGAATACGCGCAACAGCTAGACGCAGCCCTACCAACGGAAGAGCAGCTTGGCGCAGGTACTCTTCAGGATGGCTGGAGAGACATTCGAACCGCCATTGGTAGCACTGCAATAGTGACACTAGGTACTTCTGCACCGAATCGAAAAATGACTGGTTTGATGGCGAATGCAAGCAGTTAGTAGAGGAGAAGAATGCAGCACGGGCGAGAATGCTGCAACATCGTACGAGAGCGAATGTGGAACGGTATGGACAGGCACGGAACAGGCAAAATTCTATTCTTCGAGGGAAAAAGCGCTAGATAGAAGATCGAGACCGAGAAGCAATGGAAGCACTGTACCGTGCTAACGACACACGCAAATGCTATGAGAAGTTGAACAGCTCGCGCAAAGGCTACGTAACACAAGCCGATATGTGCAGAGACCTGGCAGGCAACATTCTTACAGGATCCCGACCCCAACACTTCAGGAAGTTGAGGAGAAAATTGGTCGGTTGAAAGACAACAAAACTACTGGAGTTGACCATCTCCCAAGCTAGCTATTGAAATACGGCCAGAGCGCTTCACTGGGTAATTACCAAGATTTTGGAGGAGGAATGTTTACCGGAGGATTGGATGGAGGGAATAGTGTGTCCCATCTATATAAAGTATCGTCCGAGTATCAGGGACACTCTCGAGTCGCTTCGAATATCGAAGAGGGTTACGACAAGGTGATGGATTGTCGTGTTTGTTGTTTAACATTGCATTGGAGGGTGTGATTCGAAAAGCTGGGATAGAAACGAGTGGCACGATCTTCAGAAAGTTTCTCCAACTTTTTGGCTTCGCCGACGATGTTGATATCGTAGCACGTTACATTGAGACGATGGCAGAAACGTTCATCAGACTTAAGGCTGAATTTGGTAGGATTGACCTTGTGATCAATGCGTTGAAAACAAAACACACGAAGGGAAGAGGCTCACGAGAAGACAATGTTAGCCTTCTGCCACGAGTTCAGATCGACGGTGATGAAATCGAGATAGTAGATAAATTCGTGTACCTGGGCTCATTGAAGACCACCGATAACGACACCAGCAGAGAGATAAAAATGCGCATTATGGCTGGCAATCGTGCCTACTTTGGACTCCGAAGCACGCTAAGATCGAACAAAGTTCGCCGAACTACACAGTTGACCATCTACAAGACATTAATTAGACCGGTAGTTCATTACGGCCACGAAACATGGACATTGCTAGTGGATGACCAACGAGCCCTTGGTCTCTTTGAACGAAAGGTCCTGTGTACGATCTACGGTGAAGTGCAGCTGTAAGACGGACCCTGGAGGAGGCGAACGAACCACGAATTGCATCAGTTGATGGGAGAACCTCCCATCGTACACATCGCTAGAATCAGTCGACTACGATGGGCTGGGATGGGGATGTCATAAGAATGTTGTGATGGGATGTCATAAGAATGTTAGACGACAGACCTGTTTAAATGATTCTCTAAAAAGAAGCGACGGGTACAAGAAGAAGATGCACGTAACGAGCAAGGTGGATCGATCAAGTTGAAGGCGACATGCGGACTCTCTGCAGACAGCGGGGCTAGCGAGATACTGTTATGGACTGATTACAATGGAAACAACTTCTAACTTCTGTGTACAGCGGAGGCCACACCGGCCTTGGTCTGATTGGTAGGGTAAAGTACGGCCACAAATTGAACTCTATATGAGAGTCCATGCTACTCAGTCACATGGGAACTACGGCTCAGGTTCGTCTGAAGTGGAGTTATTCAGTCTATGAGTCTATGGATTCTCACATTGAGTTCAATTTCGAATCATCTCACGACTCAATCGATCGAGGCCAGCTATGGCAGATTATGCATGAATATGGATTTCCAGATAAACTGACGCGATTGGTCAAAGCAACGATGGATCGTGTGGGATGCGTAGTTCGAGTTACTGGGACACTTCGAATCTCGGAAAAGGTCTTTCTATTTTTTCTGGATTATCGAGATTTTTAGCCTCGGACTGGTTCATCTTCCGTCGTCACCTATTTGGGTATTTTTGAACCTTGTTCGAGGGTGAGATTCGAGCTCGTGATCGTATTAAAATCGAAGTTTTGGACGAACTCGTGTACCTGTGTTCATTGGTGACCGCTGACAACGATACTAGCAGAGATATACAGACCTAGCCTACTTCGGACTTCGAAGGAGCTACGATCGGAAAGACTTCACCTCATTACATGAAGTGACTCACAAAGGACCAACGCGCCTTGATGTATTTGAACGGAAGGCGCTGTGTACGATCAACGGCGGAAGACAGAACGTAGAGAATACACCACGAAACGCAATCGACTACGATGAAGTGGGCACGTCGTAAGGATGTCCACGACAGTCAGGTGAAAATGGTTTTCGAAAACGAACTAACTGGTACAAGAAGAAAAGGCGCACATCAGGCAAGATTGATCGTCCAAGTGGAAAGCGACCTGCGGCCGGTCCGCAGCCTGCGATGCTGGCGAAGTCCAGATGTGGGTCGTGTGAATTAGAGATCTTCGAGGAAAAAATAACTGAGCTTTGTTGTCTCTGTCCCTACTTGAATATGTTGAAGAAAATGGTCTCAAACAAGAAGATGGGTGCAGAAGTAAAGGTTCGCATCTTTAGACCATTTTCGATGTGCCGATCATGGTTTTCTAATAGCCATGATAGCGAAGCTCAGTGTAACTGAAGTCTCCTCTTGATAGGTTAAGCTTCATTTAAAAATCTGCGCAGATCAATCGGAATATTCAAAATTACTCCGGCATTTCTCAAGATATCAGTTGGGCACCAAAGCTTTCATTCCAACTGGTTGCCGAACATTCTATGGAGATAAAGGCAAGATTTTTGTGATTTTTGGCAGCGACAATTTTAAAAATATGTGTTTTGAGAATTTCCTTACAATAGGCAGATCAATAACCGCATGTATCTCGAATGTATCTCCAATATTTTTAAGGAGTTCAGGGGTCCTATTTCTAACGAGTTCGATCGTTGAATTCGGCGTAGCAGTTTGTGTACGATATGCTTCTGAAGACCTTCTTTGCTCCGAGCTGTTCAGCAGTGCCAACCATCAGGAGATCATCACAGTCCAACAGGTTAGTTTTGAGCCGAAAGTAAAAATAGGTAGTGCTTTTCGCTCGCTACTGTTGGCCATCGCGTGTCCCTAGCTGCCTATCGTGCAAAATGGGATTTTTGCGGCTTTAATGGAAGAACCGTAGCTACCATCGACACGAATGCCGCGGACCGAAGATGAACGTCTGTTCTCTGTGGTTGAAGTGCGTCGTTGAGAACATTTTGTTCGTGCCGGGGCTGAATTGCAATCTCTTTTCGATCAGGCGTGTAGTTGAACTAGAAATGGAAGTGAAATTTACTGAGAACACGGCGAACATCAATCGGAATGGCGAGGTTGTATGCACCGGTCATCGATCGTATTGACTTCATGAACAGGAAGTTGATATGAAGAAATCGATGGAAGATCGCAGCAAGCTCTGACTACGAACGGTTGGGCTTTGGTGAGCTGTCACGCGTTTTAAGTATTTTTTGTGTGATGAAATTTATCCTTATCAGAATCTCAATAAAAACCGTCGCGTGTGATATTGGATTCTTTGTTTATGACCAGAGTCATACCTAAACATCAATTTGTGTTGAATAGAACTAAAATCCGGTGTAAATGGATTTCTAAAAAACGAACCGATTGGTACACGTTTGCTGATTGTTGCTGATTATCCAGGTGAGCGCTTTCCATTTTACTAATTTAATTGTCGTTTTTCCATAAGAGGAACGATGATTAGTTGTCGAAAAATGCAATTGACAATATTGGCTACCTTGACCACAAAAGGTGTGTTAACGATTTCGTGGATGGAAGGCTGTTTTTACAGTCATGAAGCAATTTTACGCTTTGACGTCACCGTATTCCGATACATCTCTTGATTCGGACTTTTTCGGTTATTCAGATTACCATAATAGGTTAGGGTAGCAAGTTTGACGTGCATTTTCTTCCGTTGTGTTTTCCGATATTATAACACAATTATTATCGGAGTAATTCATGTTTGACCCTTAACTGTATCATCACCGTAGCCATTCTTGGCACAACCGGCTTGTACCTATCTACCAAACTCAACTCCAGGACTCGGGAAAATCTCTCCGGACACCCGGTATCCTACAAACAGCGATGTTCGGCAAACTTCTCTTGTTAAACTCTTGTTACATTACCGAAATGGCTTTGCTGTGGATACAGTTCCACAGTTGAAGGAGTTAAGTTCGAGATACGATGCTACTTTCGTTCACTTGCAATGCCATATGGAGCAAGCTTGGCCGTTTTGGATAGGCATCATTTAGGTACCGCGGAAAAAGCAGAACGCTAACCAGTTGGACCTGGCAAGTGATTTTCTGACAATTGAGAGTTGATAAGTGCTCTCAAAAACGCGGAGCGAAACAGGTAACTGTTATCCTTTTTGTCCCCTGAATTAAATGAACTATATTATATGATCACATCACTTATTAAGGTGAATCCTGATCCATCGAGCCCTACCCTACTAACATAGAAAAACCTCCTTCCTGTGACCTTTGTGGGGATGCAGAGGTAAACACGGTCCCTAATCAGCAAAGGTCACACTAACTTTCCTTCCCTATTCCCAACGGATTGCAAGGACGTGGCCGGCGCCGTTATTGATTACTAAAGAAATTGAGTCACTGAAACGTGTACAGTGAGAATTGTCGGGTTCTTCCAGCCCCATTCAGTTGATTCATTGTACAATTTCACTGATTCTGATCAATCACGGAGCAGCAACCATTGATACGTGTAGTCAGGCAAGCTAAGATATGCTTTTGAAGACCTTTCTCGGAATGTTCTATAAAGAATGGCTGCCATCGTCTGGGTCTTGAAACTCTTGTACGTAGATGGCAGTCTTTACAAAAATGTCAATCGTAGAAACTGAATTGGCGCTTATCTAGAAACATGAAGAATATTAAATAGTGCTACCGGCTTACATGCTACAAATAATTTAAACCTAAATCTAAAAATATTATGTAATTTAAGCTTAGTCAATCGACATTGAAAATTATTCATAAAACAAAACAACAAAAGAAGAGAATAAGTAGATTGAATTTTATTATGTAATGGAAAGGAGAAAACAAGAACAGCTGTCAAAAAGAACACTCTTTCAGTTTAGGTGATGACTATTCTAAGGGACAATTGAAAACCAACCGAAACAAAAAAGAAAAACAAAAAAAGTAAAATCTGTTGGGACAAAAAGCGACTGCGCGCGCACTGTTCTTCCGTTCATCGATTCGGATTCAACAAAACTTATACCAAAAGAGAGAAATTGATCATAGAAAAAAAAACTGGAAATTTAGCATTTTACCTGTATCACCTTCACCATATTCCGCCATGGAATCAGTATCACTTTCCGGTCCGACTTTTTGCGATCCCAGCGACTGTCGGCCCTGGCTCTTATTGTCCAAGCTGTAATCACGTAAAACACTAAACTCTTTTTTGTATCCTCGATCCGGACGGAGCCGCTCATGGCTATTGCTTTCCGTTAAGAGATTTGAAAATTATGAAAACCCGTGTTCACCTCGTTTTGGTCCCTCAAAAAAAAAACGTTCTTCGGAAAATTGGTGCGCTCAAGAAGTGCTGCACGCTAGAGAAGTTGGCCGCGGGGACTCCGGTCCGGTTTAGTTAAGAATATTATTTGAAGAATGGGGGTTGAGGGGAAGTCAGGTGCTGATGTGGTGTTGTAGGTTATGTGAGTTACGCGAATGAAATGGACCACATTTAATAAAGTGAAGAGTTTGGGTTTTCTAAGGAGCACGGTGCCTTGCGTTTGAGTTGATGTTTTGAGAAACAATCAACGATAGAGGGAGCAGGATTATTTACAATCGAAATGCCACGATGTGGTTTAATTTATTATTCGGAAAATCCCCGGATGAAATGTACAATTATTTACACAGCAGTCAGTATGTTCTAACCATTAGCGCGCCAACCCTTTTCTCTTGGCTTTGGCCTACTGAAGACGCGGTTGAGCAAATTACAATTGCGTTGAATCATTTGACGGTATTTACAGCCAACTCGAAAGTGATTAACTGTTCCATAACGGAAATTTTGTTCAGATTAGATTCACATTGATTTGGGGAAAGTTCTAACCGAGGAACCGCAACCGTTAGTTTGAAGGAGTTTTAATTTTAAGTTAAAATTGAACATGCATCTATAGTGACAACTGAGCTACATTGGCCAGTGGGGCCGGACTTTCGAAGATTTGAGGATCCAGGTGGAAATTCTGGATTTAGAAGATCCTAACTGATCGATTCCCGAATCCAAATCTTCAAAAGTTCAAAAGTGACGATCGATATTGGGTACCAAGGAGCCAAGGGTCGGCGAAAGGAGGCAATTTTCGACGAGTAGTAGTACCTACAAGACACCCGGCAAATTGGAAGTTATGCTAGCACCTTTTAGTTAATACTGAGTTGTTATGAGAACGAGACGAAAAACACGAGGGCGAGGGAAACGGTACAGAAAACAATAGCATAGAGTGGAATGAATGATGTTGTACGGGGGAGGGGTTAGAATTTTGGTTCACTTTTGGCCAAATGGATCTGTTGTATGATATGACATTGTGTATGTAGTTGTTATTGAATATGTATATGATTCTACCAACAATTTATTACTATCTATTAGAAACACAAAAAACTACACGATAATGGAATTAGTAATGAGGTCGAATGAGGACTCGGATTTGGCCCAGATGGGACGAAACAAATAATTAACTTCTAATTGCTTACGGTGGTAATTACCAGAGGGGACGAAAATTAGGACGAACCGAAAGGCATGCAGTAGATTGAAAGTTACTATATAGGTAATTAGGATGCAAAGGATGAACTTAGGAAGGAGTGAAAACGAGTTTAAGACAGGAGGAAAAGGGGGTTCCCGAAAAACCAAAGGTACCATTATACTTAACCTCGAAATGAATGGCGGAGGATATGCTCTATTTAACCTGGGAGTATGTCGTGATTGTTGATTCTACCATTTTACCCAAAAACTATTAACGCGGCGAAGAATTACCAAGCTTACCCATTTCCTCTTAGGCACACATTCTATCCTCAGTGGGTGGCAGACAGTAGCGCGTTTGCGTCGGAATGGTTATGCTTTGCCCGGTGGGAAGGGGTTCTCGTTGGCAGGTGAGGTCAGGTTATTGAGGAACGCAATCTAATCTTAAACTTTGGTGGGAAATTAACTCACACCGGGGGGAGAGGGAGGCCGAGTGAACCTAAAACACACGCCATTCCTGTACATGATGAATTTCACGCCAACTCGTCTTCGCGGTTGGCAGCACCCTCTCAGAATCCGATGAAACTTTGTGAGTGGGTAGACTTTGTCTTTTCAAGCAACTTTGCAAACTTTCCAAACTATCCAAACTTCAAAAAAATTCTAGACTACCATTTAAAAAGGGCTTCAGTTTTTTTTGATCGGCTTTTTTTTAATCAACATTACTCAAAACGGAACAGACTTACGAAAAAGTGATGTATGAGTGACTTTTAGAAAATTGTCTAAGCTTTTATGAAAAAAATTTGTAAAAATAGTGAAACTTATTCTTACACGTTTAAAATAAATATTTTAAAATTTGAAGTCGGTTTGAAAAAAATTGCTATCTTAGAATTGGATAATTTTTTTTTTAAATATGCAATATAACTCAAAAACGAAAAGACTTACAAGAAAGTGATGTATGAGTGACGATTAGAAAATTGTCTTTGCTTTTATGAAAAAAAAATATAACAATTGTTAAATCAATTCTTACACACTGAAAAAAACTATTCAATGTAAAGTCAAAAATGGGTATCTTAGAATTGGACGATTTTTTTTTAATAAAGGCAATATAATTGTCTAAAAGTTCGCCATACATTGTAATATGGGCACTATTAAGGAAAAAAATGTTAATTTTAACCTGCTTTTGCAGCTCATTTTGCAAACGAGAACAAAGTATCTAGAAGCTTAAACATCGAAGAAAACTATTTAAGCATTCGAGGTTTACGAGTACAAAATGATGCATGTGCGTTGCCTGCATATTGTAACAAGGACTTCGTGATATCAACGTCATGACAGTTCGTAGACCAGAGAACTGTCTACTAACTGTCTAATAACTCGACTACGTTCGAGTACGTACGTACGTACGTACGAGACACTGAAGAAGTCTGCACATTGTAGACGAAATACGCGTATCTGTCGAAGATAAGCAAAGGTAGTTGGAATTAAATGGAGATTACTAATTTTTCTTCTAAATTATAGTTACCTTTAGTTTGCTTTGAAGTTTGTGTTAATGGACAGAGAAGCAGCGTCGGGACAACTGCTTATATCGATGATAATCACGTAATGGTTCCATAACGCAGTCGACTGGTGTTTCTAAAACCTATGTAACGCCGCCCTCTTTTTCGATTTCAACCTGCGAAGGCCGTTTGTCTGCCATGGTCTTTTTTGAGGTTGGAAAGATTTTCATTGGAATGTGTCGGTCAATCAAGTAGCTCAAGATATTGGAGAACGTGATAGTGCCGTTATCGACGTCGTTCATGTCGAGGATTTCATTCCATTACATTCATACTGCCATTTGAGAATCGTGCGGCAAGGGTATACAGAGTCGTTTCGCAAATTTCGCAATATTTACACTTGTTACGCAAAACATTCATCCCGCAAAGACAAATTGTACAATCAAAAGTTAAACAATACAACAAATTTTTGCAAAAACTGGTAACAAAACACGAGTTAGAGGCAATTCAAAATAATTGCCGATTTAGAGACAAAACCGATTTCTGCATTAAGGGCTGGCAGAAGATTGCTCTCCCTCACTTCTATTTCAATGGCCGATTTTGCTTTAACTGTCACACGATCGGGCTTAACCATATTCTCCATAGCGGCTTTAAGTAGTCGTGTCAAATCATCGAGAAGAAACGGAGCTATACGATATAAGGCCTAGTGTTCCCTGAGAAACGACTCGACCATTCCTGCAGACTTGATGATCAAATTCAGCTTTGGTACCAGCATCTTATCGACAGCCGCACCAGCCACAACAAAGGACACTTTTAATCGGAATACCAATGAAAAGCTCCGCTTGAATTTCGGTTAATTTTAAAGTCTTCTGAGCGGTACGTTTTAAAACAGGCTGAACAAAGCCAACAGAAAATGATCCACATGCCAATATGTTTTTCTTACCTCCTCCTTGAAGGAATTGTATACGACGTGCCAGCTTCAGCTACCGATGTTGAGGGCTGCAAAACCAAGGCTGACTCGCAGATCCCTGATTTTCCCCGATAATTCTTCGAATACCCTCTAGTTCAGTAATGCTCGATTTGCAGAAAAAACACTGCTTCATTTGTTTAGAGATCGTTGGACCGAGTAGATGACAAAAACGTTACTAAAATTATCCGTTTGAAAAAGGAATGAGCATGGTCCTTCCAATATGACAAAAACTCCTGATGGATTTTGAAATTCCCGACTTTTTCCAGCATATTTCCCGATGATTTAGAATTCCTGCATTTTTCTCGCATTTCCCGATTTACCCGAGTCTGTGGCCACCCTGCCATTTCAATTTAATTATAATGACAATTTGGATTTTTTAAGGGTCTTTGAAGGTTAGAAAAACTAAGGCTGCTATTTAGAAAAGAGCTTATTTTTACCAAGCAAAAACGTATGAGTTTTCATTGACATAAACAGTATTTAGAAAATTCATATAACGTCATAGGTTGGTAAATGACTGGACAATGCTTACCATTGATACTTCGCGTACTTGCAGGTATAAAATAGATCCTACTGCGATCCTAAGCTTCTTGTCCAGTAACTCCTATCCCTCTTCCCGTGGTGCCGACTGGGGTATGAGTACCATAGGAAAGATCGGGTAACCAACCCCGGTGGAACCTTGGTCAATGAATGGCCATATGCTGACAGGGAAGGTGGGGGGGGGCTGCCCTCTTCATAAGGTGCAGTCTATCTGAGCGTCCCATCTAAGACCTAGGCGACGAATTAGGGACTACGATTGGAAACTCGGAACATGGAACTGCAAACTCGTTTTGCTTTCCTGGCTGCGATGGGATAATCTACGACGAACTTCAACCACGTAACTTCAAAGTCAGTAGCACTGCAGGAGCTTAGCTGGACAGGACAGAAGGTATGGAGAAGCGGGCATCGAGCGGCTACTTTCTACCAGAGCGTGGTACCACAAACGAGCTGGGACCGGCTTTGTAGTGCTGGGCAAAATGCGTCAACACGTGATTGGATGGTTTCCGATCAACGCTAGAATGTGCAAGCCTGAGAATCAAGGGTCGATTCTTCAACTACAGCATCGTCAACGTACACTGTCCACACGCAGCTAGAGTAAGTGTATGATGGCTGCCTGCAGCAGGGACGTAAAAGTCGTCATTGGTGACATGAATGCCCAGAAGGACGGGAGGCAATGTACTACTGCCGGTAATAGGGCCTAACAGCCGCATACCGTATCGAACGATAGCCAACGATGCGTGAACTTAGTAGTTCGGAAGTACCTTCTTCCCCGTAAAGACATCTATAAAGCCACTTGGAGATCACATGACAACGGCTGGACGAAACAAATCGACCGGCATGTTCTAATCGACGGGTAATTCTTCTTCGATATCCTCAACGTTTGCACTTACCGCAGCGCGAATATAGAATTGGACCACTACTTACTTGCAATATGTATGCGTCCAAAACTCTCAACCAGGCGCAACGACGCGTCGAATTCGGACGCCACGCCACGATGAGCTACTACGGGCAGCCGGAGCTGCCCCAGGAATACGCGCAACAGCCGAAGCTAGCTCTACCAACCGGAAGAGCGGCCTTTGCGCCGCTATCACTCTTGAGGATGTCTGGCGAAATATTCGAACCACCATTGGTAGGCACAGCGTGAAGTGACACTGCGCGTAGCTGGCACCGAATCGAAAAAGTGACTGGTTTAATGGCGAATGCAGGCAGTTGGTAGAGGAGAAGGATGCAAGCAAGCCCGGCCAAACCGTTCGACTGCGGGTGGTAGGAAGCCGTGCGGATGATGACAGATTCCCAAAGATTCACCGAACTCTGAGTCGAAACCGGTGAACTGCGTGCCGTTGTCGAGTCTCAGGAACTCCAAACGTTCCAGCTCAGAACATCTGGCTTGAAGTGCTCGAGTCGCCGTTTTGCGCCAGTCGTGACTTGGTTAGCACAACTTCAGGCCGATCGAGCATGGCGTGGACCCACAACCACAAAAAAAAATAGTTGCCATTGTAATGCATGGCAAGAGTTTCGAGACCAATTAGATTGCCTTCAATGAAAAATACTAATCGTCCAACGCTAAGAAAATTGATTTTCGCAGTAATCGACTTTAAATCGCAAAATATTTTTTGGTGTCTTAAAAATCGATTTGCAATTTTGCTAATTTTTCTCATAAAAAGCCGAGACAATTTTCTGAAAGTCACTCACAAGCCATCAACTTCTTTCTGTAAGTCTTGTTTTTTGTGAGAGTTGTGCTGACACATGAAAAACTGTCTGTAAGAAAAACTTTTCCTTCAAAAGCGCCCATTTTGCAATGTATGGCAAATTTTTAAACAATTATATTGTCTTCATTTTAAAATTTTTTTTTTTGCAAATTGAGAGTTAAATTTTAAAATATTTTTTAGCGTGTAAGAATTGATTTTACAAGTTTTACCATTTTGTTTCATAAAAGCTAAGACAATTTGCTAAAAGTCACCAATACATCACTTTTTGTAAAGTCTCGTTCCCTCTTTGAGCAACGTTGATTTGATAAACGAGCAGTCAAACTTAAGCCCTTTTCAAATGGTAGTCTGCATAATTTTTGAAAAAAGGCATGCAAGTTGTTTGAAAGGACATAGTCTACCCACCACAAAGTTTCATTGGATTCTGAGAGGGTGACTGCCAACCACTGGATGAGTCGGCGTAGAAATTCGTCACTATACTTCTTGAGGTTGGAACTCGTGTTAGGGCAAGGAATTGGTGGTTACGTGTACAGGCACGCAAAAACACACACCCACTCACACCCAGACGGGTCAAGAAGCACAAACAAACGCACACACACAACGCGAGATGAGGTCGAGCTTGTTCTATCCTGCTGGTGATGCGAGGTTGTGATGGAAATGCCAGATAGATGGAATGGGCGTTTTGTGGGTCGGTGATGATGGATATGGCCGAGGCGCGGTGGAAGAAGGTGACAAAACGCCTGAATATTGTTTCCAAGCTTGATGGTCGATGTTTGGAACCGCGGTAGTCACAAGCGTATTTTTGGAAGACCAGTAAAAGCCCCCCGTCCACCACGACGCCGACCACGAATAAATGATTAGTGAACACACCAGAGTTAGTGAGAAATCTGGAAGGCACTTCGTGCTAAGAACACGAAACAGAGATGAGCGAAGTAGCATAGCTTTGTCACCGTCGTCGTCCTGTTCGCAGCTGTGGTGTGCTGAACCTGAGCGCAGTTGTTGAGGGGGCGGGGTCAAGGGCGTCAATTTAAAAAGTCAGGCAGCTTGAAGTTACACAGCAAATGCGCGCATCCAACGGATATCATTTACGGCTGGGAGCACTCGGGAAACCACCCCTCCTCGGTGTAATCGATTGCGCCTGTTGGCCCAATTTCCGGATCGATGCACATCGTAACTTGCCGCCCCGATTCCGCTTGATAATGCAGATGATGATCAACAACAGTGTCAGGAACGCGATTGCCAGCATCGATCCGATGAACCACCCGGCCGTTGCCACGATTGCTAGCTCGGGACGATGATGGGGCCTTCTACGGATCACAGAATTGCAGATTTTGCCACTACCGTGTCCAATCCTTCGAACTCTCCGCTGCTGTCGATTCCAGTCGGCATCAACATCCGGGCCATCGACTCCGTCTGGTATTCGCCATCAACGGAAACCACCTGGAACTCGTATTCGTGGTGTCTGGTTCCAGTCCGTGCACGGAATGGTGGTTCTCGTACAGGAACCGGTTCCGCCATCAGCCACTGGCTGCCGCCCCTCGACGCAGTACTTGACGAAGAAGTGCGATCCGGTTTACCCTCCAGATCGCTGCTGGTGATTTGACGTCCGCTTGACCTGGCTTCCGTCTGGTTGCCGTTCCACGCAGCATGGCTGATCCGGCACAACCGCTGCCCCGCTTCCAGTCTTCGTTCAGTGAAGAAGGTGAGGAAACAAAGACTATTAAACCCCTATTCAAACGAAAAATCAAACCCCAACTTACTCGTCCCTTCCGGCCTTCGGCAGCCAGACGACGTGCACTCGGTACTTGAGACATTCGGTTTCCAGTCGGCCCCGTGCCGGGTCGTGACGTTATCGTGGATGTGCGGTTCCTGCTCCCATTCTCGGTCCGAACGTGGTGCCCTTCACTTCTTCGTAGTAGATCTTGTGCCGGTCAGCTTGCCATTAGCTGCGGTTTCTCTTCCACGGCATAAGCGAAGAACCAGCGGATTGCATCCAGGTTCGATAAACCGGAACACCCTCCCGGAGTATCAGAACGACAGGGTAGTGCTGGCAGTCCATTGAATCGTCCATTGTAGGCGAGAATTCTGGCGAAGTTGGTCGAACTGGGAACGAAGTCCGTGACAGCAGGCTTGTTTCGAGTCGTAGGCTGTTACGAGAATTTCCGCGCAGTGTCTTCATCGGTATCGGTCCAGGTTTGGATTTTGTAAAAATTTCTTGAAGTGCAACCGCGAATGCTATCCTCCGTCACCGGGTTCCGTTGAGTGATTGTCGGGTTGGAGCAGTGGGCCTGAATCAGTGTGGAAGCTGGTAGGCGCTCTCCAGTTTGTTCCTCCCGGCTGACCGATAACTTCCTTGGGAGCAACATTGGCTTCACCGAGGTTGATGGCGACTACCTTGATCTTCGGTAGCGGCGGAAAGTTTGATCTCGGACAACCAGGTTGCTTTCAATCGAAGATATCCTTGCGTTCCAGTGATCCACCCGGCGCGTCCAGTTGCCGTCAGACCTCGATACCGGAATCGAGGAGCGTTGTGTTCGATTTCGACATTGAGTCCACCGGATGACTAGATTGTTCGGTTCCGTACCTTGCCTTCTGGCGTCGTCCGGATTCTTGAAGGGAACGCTTGGTTGCGTTGTGCAAACATCGCCGTGTCCACCGATGGTGGGGAAGCGACGGACCGACCTTGCTGATAGCAATGACCTGGAATGTGTAGCTGGGACCACGGGCTCATGTCGACGCTGTAAACGAAACTGTTGCCACGTCCTGACGAGATCGCACGTATCCGGCGTGAACAGAGGTATTGAATCGATGGTGGGGGTGAGGACGAGACTGCTATCACCGTTCATTTCCAGGACAGGTGTTACGGTTTGCTGGTTCGACTCCTTCGAGCGAAGCATATCGGACGGTCATATACGGTGATAGTGCGCTGGCTACTTCGTCCAGATCGGTACGGGCGACGGTAGATGCCCGTATCGAGTTCGATGGTTTTCGAAATGGTGAGCGAGTAATCGTTATCGTGACGAATCGTGGCTGAAGCTTTCGAAATCTAATGTTTCCCCATTGGTCAACCATTCGATGGTTAGTTCGAGGGAGCCATTCGCCACCGCGCGTTAACGGAATGCTGCCGGAGTACCGGCAACGACTTCATAATCCTGCGGTTCGTCAATGATCTTTGTGTGCTCTTTGACTACCAGCTCGCCTTTGCGCTGACTTTTCACCGAGCCGATGGCAGAATGCGTAATCTCCAGCATCGAAAATTCAACTCCACGAATGAACAAATCGCCATTATCTTGAACCCACCAGCTCCTGTCAGCCTCGTCCGTTGCGGACCCGTATTTAACCCGAAGAGCACCGAACACTGACAGGTCAGTGTGGACGTGCCGATCGACCTGGTGTATTCCAGCCGGGTTCAGTGATCTCCGCCAAAGCCGCACATATTTAGATAAACGTCTTTGTAGATGCGATAACCGAGGCATTGTGTTAACCGTAGCGTTACCGGTAATGCCTTTTTCCAGCTTGTTGAAGTAGATTTTGTTCGATTGGACAATACGTCTTAGGATTATTTCTACCGACCGATCAGTTTGCCGTTGTGGACCCAGATAATGCTTGGCCTCGACACCGGCAGCGCCTGCATCGGGACCTGGATGTTTCATCTTCGGCTGCATTAATAACAATCTCCGGTTCTACGGTAAAGTACGGCACGGCTTGCACTTCCAGTCGAATCGAAAAGACCTGCACTGCTCCGTTGATGATGATTCGTATGGGGCCCTCATCTTCGAACGAGGCATGTCTGACACCAAAGATTTGCCGTAATTATTCTGCTGTATCTATCCGGTTGAATAGGTCAATCGTCCTTGGTCCACACCATTTTCAGGTAGCGGCGTTCCGCTGTAGATATGCAGAACATTTCAATCTTCTCTCTCAGTGCTGACTTCGTTTTCTTCCTGGATACGTACCGCTGCTCGGGACGGTGCTGGTTTTGGCGGCTGAAATTCCCGTCTGGTTTGACCTGCAGCAAAACTCGATTACCGATCTTGTATTCGTTTAATGGGACGAAGCAGCGCAGGCATAGTAGAAATCATCCGACTGATCGTACCGCGTGACGTTCGAGAACCATGATTACCTGGGATCCAGCGTCATTCGGGAATTGTTGATCGAACTGATACCGCCACGTCCATGTTCTGAATCAACCAGTAGATGTTCGGTCGTGGCCGTAACCGTCCGGCGGCTGGACACTGCATCTTTAGCGATGACGCCTCGTCCACCTCGACCGTTTTGGCTGATTCGTCCTTTGAACGAGTTCAGTTCGGCCTTCCGCATCGAAGAACGAGTTCGATGGGCTGTTCCGTGTTCGTTCTCGGCAAAGCACTGATACTGGCCGAGATCTTCGTCCCAGTTATTCTTTGATGACGAGGGCACTGACCCGGCTGCCGCGACATTCGGTCGTCGTACGTTTGCCATTCGAATTTTCTGCCGTTCTTGATCCAGCGGTATCTGTAAGGGTGGAAATGGAAAGAAAATGAAATTAGAAAATTGTTCGCGGAAATTCCCTTTGGGGAAAACGAGTGGTCACATCCCAGTTCGCAGTGGTAGCAGCAGCAGCACTTCAAAGAAAGTGAGAATACGACACATCTGCGCCGCTGTTGAACATCAAATGCGCTGTTGCAGCAGGAGTGGGAAAAACGCGCGCATCGGGATTGCGGCTGTTTTCCACTCTGAATGGTCGTCTCGTTCTTTGAAGATTTCTTCACGTTTTCGCCGGTAAAGATGCGGAATCTGATAAGATTATAGTGCTTCTGAAGAGCTTTCCACCTGATTGCAAATTGTTCAGGTTCGCTTTACGTCTCTTTTTCAATAATGACGCCAGCCCCTTTCGAAGAACGGGATTATTTTATCATGCATCGATCTGCATACCAATGAAACAATAACGTCGAGCCACCATCAACAAGGATCCAAATTTGCACATTTACCAAAGTCGTTTATGAGGAAACAGGAAGGATATTGGATCGAATGTCTCTCACCTCACTTTTGGTATACACACAAAACACAAACACGACTCGAGGGGAAAGTGGTTACCAACTGCCCCAGAACAACGTGCTGCTTACATGTAACTAAAGAGAGGAAATGAAGCAATAATGAATAAATTAATTTCCTCGAGCACAAATTACATCATTCCACTTTCCGTACGCAGTCGGCGAGGATTTCAGAAGGATCGTGTAAATTTGGCTTCATAATATAGTCAATTTTCGGTCACATTTACAGAGCAACCTATGAGTAATGTCCATTTTCAAAGCGTCGATGGCGAATATTTTTCTGAATGAAAATCGAAAATCGGCTGATCTGTATTTTTTATGCATAACCTGGATTATTGCTTATGCAGTATTTTGAGAATGGTCGAAGTTGGTACGTCGCAAAACAAGCACCGTTTCAACCAGGTAGTTGACGTGCCGCCAGCAAGCTTTCGAAGCCAACATCTCAAACAATATCACAAATGTCACAAATGTTTGTTTTGATCGTTTGCATTATCATCGCGTTTCAAGCAGTTTAACTGTTTTAAACGATTTTTTGTTCGGTTTAGAAGTCTATTATCATCGTCGTGCGGCTTCTGCCACATAACAACAACTATTAAATGCTTTGTTTCAACATGTAGCACTGATTTTCATACGGATACAAAGTGCATCAGAATGGTGAGCAACAGGAGTATTTTTCGAAGAATGATTTCCAAAGATTTAAAATGGCGGATTTTTTGGCTGAATTCAATTGCGAAAGCCGTTAGATAATAATGTATGACCTTTTCATGCGATTAATTTTAACTCTGTCCGGGTATGTTCAAGACATATCAGTACAGATTTCCACTTTAAAAATG
>JASCZW010002239.1:0-54626 GCA_034211315.2 Aedes japonicus
TTTTTCTTTCATGCTGAGTAATAATCATCTTTGGCTTATTTTATTTTCGGCTATAATTTGCGCGTTCAATGTTCGACGAACGTTACTTCTCCAGCTCAAAACTTTGAATTAAATCTGCATATTTGAACATGAAATTATTCCTCTAACCATAAAAATTGTTTCAGTAATTAACATAGAATTTGATTTCAATTTAATAACATACTTTAAACAATTTATTTCAATAACGATTGCATTAAAAAAATGGACGAAAATTGCTAACCTTTACCCGAACTGACGAAACTACCCATGCAGCATCAATCATAGTAACCCATGATTCAGCAGACAAAATTTGACAGCTCTATCAGTCGAATTCTATGCGTGATGGCTAAAGCCGTGATGGCAGTGAAGCAACTACATTCAGAAGTATAACTCGTCGAAAACGGACATCGTGCGGCATTTTTCGGGCGCTGGATACCCCCGTTCTGTCATCTACAACATCTTGGCACTATTAGACAACAATCAATGCATCGAAATAAAGCCCGGTTTCTGACGTCCGACGACCCTGAGCGACAAGATGCTCCAAAGGATGCTGAAGAGGAAGACCGATAGAACAGTGCGTTTCGCTGCGTGCGTTTCGCCGGGAGGTCTGGTTTCGGAGCTGCAGGTAATAAGATGGTCAACTCGATTTTCCCGGTGAATCGCGACGTGGCGGTGGTGATGGACGACGAGACCTATTTCACCCTGGATGGTAACGACTGGCAGGGCACTTCGTATTTTATTTCCCCCACGAAGGACGTGAGCTTCGAGGTGAAGTTCATTTCACACACCAAATTCCCCAAGAAGGTGCTGCTGTGGCTGACAATCAGCGAGAAGGGGATGTCAAAGCCGCTCTTCTTTTGCTCAGGACTGCCCAAGTAGCACACGACGATCAAAATTAGTTGCAGCAACTTGATTATGACTAACAAAGGCACATTTATGTTTTCTCAACTTAATGGCAACATGTGTGCTACTAGGGTGGCCGTGAACGGGGAAATTTATAGTCCGAAATGCCGGCCAGAAGTTGCGTCGTTCATCAAGAAATACCATAAAGGCGAAGACGCGGTGTTCTGGCCGGATCTGGTTTCGGCCCACCACTCGAAGCGATCGTTGGAGAAGATGGAGCGTCTCAATATCGATGTGGTACACAAGTTGGCAAACCCGCCCCCAGCTGCGTCCCATCGAGAATTTCTGGGTCAACCTAGAGCGTAAGATCTACTCCAAAAAGTCTGGCTAGAACACTGGAGTAATTAATGAATAAAACGAAGAAAGAACTCAAAAACATGCCTACACGCATGTTTTCGTCTGCCATGGCGTATGTTCCGGTTAGCTGCCGGAAGGTCGCTCGCAAAGGCGTAGAATTTTGTTGCAAGCAAGCTTAAATAATTACCTGCCTTGGGAAGTTTATCAAAAGAAATTATCTATCTTAGCTTGTTCGTTATCACCATCTGAAAAAAGTCCATTTATTTTAATGCAAACGTTAAATAAGCGTACATCACAAGATTTGCTATCAAGATGTTCACGGTGATAAAAATTAAGCTACACAGAAACAAAAGCGTTCACGAAAGCGAAAACTGACCGTGAACTAGTTCACGTTTTCATGATTTTTACCCCAAAACGTGAACTAGTTCCCGATTACGAGATTCAGCTCACGGTGTATTTTTGCTTGTTCTCGAATTCATGACTGCAGTTCACGGATTTAACAAGCAACCAGCATCCGTTGAGTTCATCAGGCAGTTGGTCTTGTGAAAAATTACCATCAGCTACCGGAACACCTTCGACGTTATTCGAATCTCCCGAATCCTCCAGATCCAGATCGTAGTCCACTGGCTTAGCACCTTCGACCGGATCGCAGTCCATGATTCCATAAGTTGAATCCATTAATTCCACGTTTAAGCAAGAAGAATCGATTTGATGGTGTTCAATATTTGTTGGGTTCGGAAACCATTTCAGAACAAGTTTCTGTTGAAATAATTAACTATGAAATTTGTACCAAAATTGGTTAAATTTACAGACTGGAGAAAGTTTTAGTAAATTTATTTTATTTAATTGACGAAAACATCCTAAACGTTAAACTAATCTCGATATCACAACACAACAGAGCAGAATGTTTATATACTTTTATCCAAGCAACTGTCAAACAGCAAGAAAACGATGAACCCAAGGCGGGTAGGTCAACGGGATTCTCCCATTTCATTTGTTCACTGTACACAAACATCATTCCAAGATTGTCTGAAAAGTAAATCATCAAGATTGCGCCCTGTAACAAAAAGCATTTGGATATCGGATGATTGTCTTATGGTTAGATTTGTATGGAGATCACCCATATTTCGTATGACAATCAACCATGTTTAATCCAGAATTGTGTACATCATCAGACATTGAGGTATGGTTAAAATTAAATTCAACGGCATGAATTTGTTCACATTTCACTCCCGCTACCGTTAATCATGGACTGCTACGGGGGTCCAAGTTTATTATTATGATTTCCAACGAGTATTACATTTTGCCAGCCATTCTGTCATTTTGGCTTTTTTCAATCAAGCAATGATGCAATGATCAATGCATTCTCCACGAAGGGTTTCGATTCTTATTGCAACAAAACAAGATTTTTACCACAACAAAATAAGATGCGGCTTATATGTACATCGACATTTCATTCAAAATAGAACCTGGAACTGACCTAAATTTCTACACTTTCCTTTACGAACGCTGCATGATCAGGTCAAGTCACGGAAGACTCCAACATGCCATCTCACAATTTCATTGTTTTTGTTCTTTTTTAAGCTTAAAAATAATAAAGGAGAGACCCTCTAGGAATGAAATGAGGAGAGGTTTTCCCTCTAGCGAGTCAAATTTCTCACCTTATCGACGGTGAGAGGGCTTATCTCATGCTATAAACACGTATTTGAGACCAAGAATTTGACCAGTAGTGAATGTATTACATATTCTAGTAATTTTTTCACTGCCACGTCGTAGAACGTTTATATAAAGGCACTAACATCAGGTGTGATACTGGTTGGTTATGTCGCAATTCATTCTTAGACTTCCTACTTTCAATCAAAGGGAAACGACTAAAAATACACTTTTCATTTTTGTGGCTACTTATGTTGTTGTTTATCCCTTTGTTTTATGAAATTAATAACCAAAATACCTAGTTTGCTCATGGTATAATAAGAGAAAGTTATTGCAAATTTTCGAAAAGGGAGAATGTTTTGATCATGATAAATATCTGACGGTTCAAAATGAAGCACATAGCAACGGAAAAGTGTTACTTCAAACTGACGATGACAAGCATTTATATTAGATATAGGACGCGTAGGGCTCGCTTAGGAAGCACGAGCAGTAGATCAAACCTTTTCAAGTGTGAATCCTTGAGAGTTTGAGCTGTTTAGTGGAATACCTGTAACTCGAAATCAGAAGAAAAATTAGTATTTTCCATTTGATTCCAACTACCTTTGCTTGTCTTGACAGCTGCGCGTGTTTCGTCTACAATGTGCATACTTCTTCAGTGTCTCGTACCCAGTCGAGTTATTAGTAAGAGACACTGAAGAGGTCTGCGCATTGTGGACGAGATACGGGGTTAGTTGGAGTTAAATGGAGGATACTAGTTTTTCTTATGATTTCTAGTTACTTTCCAAGTAGTTTATATCAGCAACAGTCCGCTCAGTGAGGGTGTGGGGGGGATTGGGGGGTTTGTTTTAACACGGTAGTTCCATTTCAATTCCGGTTTCGGTTCTATTTCGGTTCCGTTTCGAGTCCGTTTTGCATCCATTTCAATTCCATTTCGATTCCGTTTCGGTTCCATTCCAAACTAATTAGCTCGAACGCCATTAGCATGAAACAACCTGACTGACTGACTCTTATAACACACTTAAATATAACCTCATTTAATACTTAATAAAACTTTTAGGGTTATTATTAGAAGATACCGCAGTGCTTTAAATAGCCAACATAGGCTCACCATTAAAATCAAGGGTTGTCTAGAAATATCATTCGCTGTATGAACAATAAATATTATGCATAATCTAGTTGCAATACCTCTTAGGGTTGACTTCAGTACTACTAGTTGTCAACATAGACTACATCAATGGCCTGAATGTCGTCCCTAAGAATTATTGTTTGGCAATTTACATGTCTTTTTAAAATCTAGTTTCTACTGCATACGGCATGGAGATGACTTCAGGACTCGGGGCTATTATCTTAGACGGCCCCTTTACCGGATTATCATCGCTAGGAAACATAAGAAATCATCAAACAAAGCTCTAGACATCTAGGATAGGGTATTAATTTGAGTTTACATTTTACGACTGCATAACAAAACATCATCGTGGGAAAATTGAAACTGAAATTTAGAAAAAAAACTACGGTCCAATACTAATTACTTCAACTAGTGCTCAAGCGGCAACATAGGCTAATAGGCTATTACTTCTAAGGTATTGGTCGTTGTAGAGGTGACGTTGGGAAAGGGTCTAGTCTTGATAACCAAGCTGTCACGCAGCTCCAACTAGATACCCTCAAAAAAAAATGAGGAGAGGTTTTATAGAGCAAAATTATGAGAATACAGGGCTCAACACATACTGGCTAAGTCTTACTAAATTGTGTAAATTATGTAAATTCTTGAGAAATCTTTTAAATTATGAATACGATTTTTGTACGAACATATTATAAGGAACCGAAAAACAGTTTTCAATGCAGATGTTCTAAGAAAATAATCTGGCATCCCTGTTTAACAGAAAAGTCCTTCCATCTGATAAGTGACCTAATACTATAAAGTATTCAAATAAGGTTCAAATAGGACACAAAACCAATACCTTTTATTGGAAATCATCTGAAAACAATAAATCCACAGTTCTTCCGATTTCAGACCACTGTGCAGTAGTCTGTCGATTTTTTTTTTCTGGATTTTCACCCGGCAAATATATGCAATATTCAGTTCAGTTGAACCGTTCGGTTAATCGCATCTTTGAAGACGTGGGATTGACGGGTCGTGCCGGATGGGTGAAACAATGTAGTCGTTCTATATTTACCAGAAAGGTTCAGCAACAATAAATATTATCTTTATCGCCCATTCATTTACGGTAGTTGAGTTATTATTAGCCTTGATATCAGTAATAGGTTTTAGCAGGGGGAATTTTGGTATCCACATATGAGCATTTTATAAACAGTTGGGCTGAGCGTTGAGTAATTTAATTCTTACGTCCATAGTTTAGATTCACTTCTGGAATATACTCGTATGAGACAATTTCTCAATGATACTTTTTGTAAAATATCTATATGAAGCTATTCCGATTTATTGCTTATTGCTTCTTTTGTTATTTTTTTATGGAAGTCGTTTATGAAATGTATCTGTGAAGTTTGAAATGGATTGGCGTTGGTTTGAAATATGGTCTCATTTATAACCAAGCTAAATGTTTTGTTCGAATAATTGGTGGAATGTTTGATAAATGGTTAGACACGACAGGTATAAAATTTACCCCACAGTGATCTCTGATCAGTGTACAGTAACTTCTATCCTTTGAAGGAAGGATTGAGCAACCAATCCCAGTGGGACTTTAGACGTATTTTGACAAGGAAGAAAGGCTCTTCTTTTGGAAAGGTACAGCCTATCGGAGCGTCTATTATCCTTGACAGGGTCTGGTAATCAACGTTCACTTCCTATTGAAAAATTCTAAGCAAAAACTAAAGCTGTGGTGAAACTGAGAGTTAGGGAAGGTCTTATAAGTCATACGAAAAAATACCTCGTTCCGGAAGGTATTAAAGCTCGATTCACTAAAAACCTTAAAACGCGATGCTCATATTTTACAGTGATCGGTTCTCAAATGTTTTCACAGCACACTGTTTGAAAAGCCCTTCTCATGCAGTAGTAAAAGTTTTTCTTAACGATTTCCAAGGATTTCAAAAACAAAAAAAGTTTTGGCTGACGGAAGCCGAAAGAAGGTTATCAATTTTGGATATCCACGATTAAAACGTTCTAAACGAGATCGTTGAATTTGGTTCAATTCACTATATGCAGTGTCCTCAAACATGTCAAACAGTGTCTTATGGCAGGCTGCTCCTCCGCATATAAAAAAATAATAAATTTTACCTGGCGCATAACATTTTCCCTCGTTCAATTTCAAGGCAAAGGAAGTGAAAACAACAAAACTGTTTGCAATCTTGCTTGCGCCAAACAACAATATTCGCAATCTTTCATACAACATACTAGATTCAGGCGTTATTTGGCTTAAATTTGCATGAACTATCCTTATAATCCTGCCAAATTTAGCGTTCCCTTTATGTGGATTAGACAAGGCAGATTTTTTTTTTCTAACTTTGCGTGTATTTTTTCCTATCTTTTATCTCTTTCTCGCAAATTTACCTTGCTATTTTAAATTGATGAATCTCGATTGCTAGTGAATGGAATCGAACTCCATCAGATTGCTCACAGCAAGTTATCATACAAACTGATGTGGTTAAATATTCAATATCTAGTACAGATTCTGAATCATATTAATTTCAAATTTTGAGGTCATGGCTGCCGTCGACTTGTGCTTCCATTTTTTTATGTAACTTACGATCGGTAACTGCATTGGACGGTATTTAGAACAATTAGAGCAAATCCAGGCCCCTTGGATGGCGAAAGTGCCATAAAATACAATTCCACTAAAACCACCGTCCAGAGGATCCATCTACGCTAAGGCTATCATTTTGTTTTGTAGGCGAAAGCAGTAAAAAACCCTCATTCGATAGTATGTTCTTACTATCGCTTGCAAAAACTGAAGCTGAAGCGCAAAAAAGTGAAGAAGGTAGAAATCCAGACTTTGACGAGGTTTGCAACCGGGACAACCTTGGACAAACTGATTGAAAGTACATCCATTCATGGACATCGTCATGTGGAAGCACAGACTCAAGCCGACATATCTGACCATGAATGGCAACGACTGGCTGGAAACCGGATGTTTGACGTCTTCCACTAAGAAGCCGAGCAGAGGTGTTAAGTATATCTTCCACACGAAGCTCATGAAGAAGATTCTCCAGTGGGTGACCCTTAGTGAGAAATAGATGTCGAAGCCACAGAGCGTATCTTTGTCTGAATACACCGCTTTGGGGATTATGAAACACTGAAAGAAATACTAGGTGGGGTGAAAAGTAACCTCCTTGATCTTTAAAATGCGATGCTGGTGTACAATGCAATATTCTTTGAATTAACCCTCTCAGGCCTATTTTTTCCAGGCGTTGTAACACGAGCAACTTGCTGTATTCTGATTGATGCACAATGACTATATGATTCACTTTAGAACTTAAGATCTATAGTCGTAACAGTAGCTTTATCCTCTATAGAATGTTATGATATGTATTTAAACATATTCAATGAATGCCTTGGAAGACCAACAGACATCATGAGATAATCTTGAGAAATTGTATGCCAAACAAACTAGCTTAAATTTGTATAACCCATAAAACTACTGTTACAATTATAGATCTTATGTTTTGAAGGACAGGTTAAATGATCAAAAACTAACAAGGTTATCATATGATGTCTGTGAATGTTTCAAAAGATTCATTGTACCTTTGAAAATTTATCGTAGCTTTGTAAAGCTCAAAAGGCTACGTTTACTTATGTACATCCTTAGTTCTGCACTCAAGGTCAGTTTTTATAAACTTGAACATCCCAACATACTTTGATAAGGATTGGTGACTTTACAGAATATTCACTGGAATGCGTTTGAATACATATCGCCACGTTTCATAGGTTATGAAGCTACTGTTACCACTGTAGATCCTAACTTCTGAACTTAACGGCAGTTTTGGTGACCTGAAACATCCCAAGATACCTCACTATATATGTTTACCTTCCAACACTAGATTTGGTCAAATACATTTTGTAACTTTGTTTAGCTAGAACGCTTCATTTTAGTTTGTAGATTTTTAGTTTTGAACCTAGAATATCCAAAGATTATCTCATAATACCTGTTGTTCTTCCAAGATATTTAGTGAACATGTTTCAATACACATCGTAGCTTTGCATAGCCCAGAAAGCTTTTGTTACAACTTAAGGTCCAATGTTCTGATCTCAAGGATAGTTTAGATGACCTAGCAGATGTCATATTCCGTTATAATGTTTGTTGACCTTGATGAGTATAAATTGACTATGTTTGAATATTTATTGTAACGTTGAAGAGCTTAAAAATACTGTTACAACTGGCATTCCGAACATGAATCTCAAGTTCTGCACGCCAGAATAGTTTAGAAGACCTATACTATTAGATGCAAGTTGATTCCAATTGGACTGTATCTACGTTATTTGCTACAACGTTTCCGTTCACATTACATTTTGGCCATAAGTCAATGCTACAGTGTACTTCGTTGGGTTTAAATGCATTTCGGAATGCTGTTGATAGCTTTGCTGAAGTCATTGCTTGAAAATTGTCAGCATTGTCGAGGACGTAAGAGACGCTTTCAGCATATCCCCCGCTAAGTCATCTGAATTGTTCATGAATTTTCAAGCAGTTATGAAAATATATGTTCGTGGAACATTACCACGTCTAGTTGAGATAGAAAAATTTTGACTACCAAGATGTTCAAATTCCATTTTCACGTATAGATTTCGTCGCCTATTAAAGACTGTATTCGATGAAATTTGGACACACAAAATAGGTCACCAAAAATTTTCCTTGAGCCCGATTCTTTTCAAACTTCCTGGAAATAAAGTACTACTAAATGGTTAAGTTTTGACATCATTGGTTTATTGAACCTCTTCTCCCAACCCAAATGCCCGCACCTTTGCCTTGACCCCTTTCATCAAATTTTGGGCAATGATAGGACCGACTTGCTAACTTACTGTTAACCACACTTTCTTTAGTTCAAGTTCATTTTCTATCAGTTTTGGAGTTTTAACGAGCTTTGCCTTCATGATTGCCTAAAGTTTTTCAATTGGGCGAAGTTCCGGAGTGTTTGGAGGGTTGACGTCTTTTGGTAAAAAAAACTACATTATTATCTTTGTACCAGTCTAAGACAGGCCGGGCATAGTGGCAAGATGCCAACTCCGGCCAAAATAGGGTCGGGCCATCGTGAGATCTCAAGAAGGGCAGAAGTCGTTTTTGGAGGCATTCGTCCTTGTAGGTTTGTCCGTTGACGGTCCCAGAGGTGATGAAGGGCTGACTCATTTTGCCACATCCGCAGATCGCTTGCCAGACAAGGAATTTTTTGGCGAACGTTATGTTCCTGTCCTGGTATTTGTTTGGTGTCGGCTTTAATGTAGGTCTCATCGTCCATCACAATGCAGAACGGTTTTGTGAGCCACTCCCTGTACAGTTTTTTTGTACGAGCTTTGGCCACCGAGTTCTGTTTATCGCTCCGGTTCGGTGCCTTCTGGACCTTGTACACACGTAATCCAGAACGTTTCATTGTTTTCTGCACAAAACAAACTGAAACTTTCGCCCTTTTCGCAACATCCCTGATCGAAATGTTGAGATAACGCTTAAATTGGTTCAATGCCATCCTGGCCTTTTCCGGATTTGATGTGCCACGTTTTTTGCCACTACCATTTTTCCGCTTGGTTGTCTTACGGTCCTTGAACGTTTTGATCACATGAGATACGGTTGAATGTGCGATTCCGAGCTGTTTTCCGATCCATCGATGAGAAGCGTTTGAGTTTTCGAAGTCAGTGCCCAAAATTTGTTGGCGCACTATTTCTTCATTCAGCCATCCGAAATCACTCGACCGATTTTCACGAAACTCATTACACAATTGACACAACACAATGAAATATATTCAGTTAAAATTTCAATAATTTTTACCCACACGCTAAAAAGTTACGAACAATTGCGTGTGTCCAAATTTCATCGAATACAGTCTTTAATCTGCTGTTTAGCTATAAAATTAGGTTTTTTACCGACTTTGTAAAACTGGTAACCTTTCATGAAAAGGCTACTCTGAACCGTTCCTCATTACCATAATTCTAGACAAAATCGTCAACAGGTCGATAGTCACAATTGTAAACAATGAATTCAAACGTAAATTTTCTGGAAATGCCAGATATCTAATATCTATATCCACTACCGACGGAAAGGCAATAACTCTCGGTATCTGTTTCTGGTGCTATTTTGTTTGTGGGAGCAATCAGATCGCAGAAAAATATGTTGGCTGTCATTTTTTACAAATGTTACTTTCGACCTTTTGACTATTTGTCTACAATTAGTTTATGTGTGGCAGTATATTTATTTGTTCACAAAATCTAGTTGTTTGCCTCGAATGCGGCTTAGCAATACTGATTATGAAAGGGATTGTTCCGCTGCTCCATTTTTTCGATGAGAAATTCAAAATAAGAGCAAATCCTACAATTTTTTGTGGTTGTTTATGCTGGCATTTTTTTTTCAAACTCATTAAAATAGCACGTTATTGCATCTATTTGCCACGTCCATACGAATATATGGAAGGCAGAGAAATCAATCTGATGGCGAGATTTAATTTCCTGCCCGTATTCGTCGTTGCTGTTCCCATTCACGTGCATTCACAAGCTGACGAGGGGATGAGTACGAGGGGGTATAGGTTATGTTATGTGTTCATAAGCCAACGGCACGAAACTAGGTTGGTAGTGTGCTTTTTTCGGGTTTCAAGAACGACACGTTACCAGTGCGTTTATGGGCTGCAGAATAAACAACAGGCTGCTGATGCCGTCGTCGTCGTCGTCGTCGTCGTCGTGTTCAAGGTCTTTCCCAGAATACCCTTTTAATGCGTGTCGCAAGCGTGTTGACTGGCGGTGCTGAAGAATCTATGCTGTCGTGCTGTTGATGTCGGCGGAAGGCACTGCGAGGTACGACGGTTGGAAGTTGGATTGGCAGTTGTTCAAAAATTTGTTCTACTATAGAATAGTATCGCGATTCACTCGTGTATCCAAGGTGGAAGTCAGTGGGTGGCATGTCGACCAGCATTAATTCCGACTGATTGGCTTCTTGTTCGGACGAAGTCGCCTCAAGGTGGGTTCGATGACATTTAGGCAAATTAGGATGGGAAAATATATCTTTATTGGGCACTGCTGTCTGAGCTCGATGGATTTTCGAGAAACTCATTATATTGCACTGATTTGAAAGTCAAATAATTATGGAAAAATTGTTGCTTGCTTTGGGATCGAATTTTATTCAAATTTGATATAAATCGGAGAAAATCGTCCACCGGATCAACTACCGAGTATTGTGTAATAGAAATGGCGGCTGTCATCTTGTGTCGAATATTACGCTTGGATCTTGCTAAGCTTAAGGCGGTTGATTATGCACGAAGAGAATGATTTGCATATTATGTCCATCGGGCCTCAGATAGCTTAGGATTGAGCTTTGTCATATGATGGGAAATTTTTTAATCGATCCCAAGCGCATCATGGCTCGAACAAAAATTAGCTGCTTGAAAACCAAGCGCATTAGTAAGATTTGAGCTGGAACAGTAGTAGCAAGAATATTTTTTGAAAGCGTTTCAATTGATTTGAGTAAAGCTTCCCTTGACACATTTTATATTCGTAACTTTATATTTTTTTTCAGCTCTGTTAAGCATGTGAACTGTATACAGTCGTATGCTTAGATGTGTATTGTGTATTATGTTGTAAAGACTGTACTGAAAAATATGCAACATATTCTTTGTGTACAACTTTTTATTGGATAATCTTTTTACTATTGAAATTTGAATGGATAAAACAAGTGTAGAATATAATGATACATTTGCTTTTTGCAAAATTTCGTAACAATCTGTCAAGTGGTTATGGAGATGGCTTCCAAGCAAGACGTGCTTAGACAAAAAATAGGAGCATGGTCGTGGAAAATCCCACAGAAAATGGCCAGTCCCACAGGTGGATCACGAAACAGATAGGAATCGTCCATTCAACCGTTTCCTGTGTGGTAAAACCATTCAAAGAGACCCAGCGGCGAGCTGGCACCTGAAGAAAAGCGAAGAACACCAACCCCGTGAAGGCTAGGAAAGTGACGGATTACTTTAAGCGCAATTCGAACCATTCGATTCGAGAAGGTTGCTAAGAAGGTTAATTTTTCTGTCTGGTTCGTCCAGCAGACAATAAAGTAGGCCGGACTTGATGTTTTCAAGGTAAGGGAGGGGCCTAACCGAACTGATAGGACAGAATCCCGCTCCAGGAAGCTGTATCGAGAGTTTTTGGTGCAGCCAAAATGCATCGTAATGGATGACGAGACGTACATTAAAGCGGACACCAAGCAGATTCCTGACCTGGAGTTTTTCGTCGGCAATACAAGCCTGGATGTTCCGGAGAAGTACTGGAAGAAAAAGACAAATTTGCCAAGAAGTACTTTGTGTTCCAGGCGATCTGTCTTGTTTTAGCATTTCAAGCTTATCGCTTTCACAATTCGCTTATTGCTTGCTCTCGACTTATTGTTCTAAATGCCCAGGGAGTCGAGAAATTTTCCTCAACAAAAATTCCCTAAACCAGACCGGGAATCGATCACAGTCACCTTCAGCATGGCATTGCTTTGTAGCGGCGCCATTACCATCAACGGCCAAGTATATTTGTTTATTTTTTTTATATAACTTCAACTGACTTAACGGCTTTTTGGAATGTAATTCGGAATAGATCCGTCGACGTTAAACTTTGTTTCCTTTAAAGTCGGTGTCAAGCACAATAAAAGGGATGTGGCCCTTTCCTGCGATTCTTGGTAGGAATGTTTTCAGTTCCGTGAGTTCGTTGACTCTCGGTCGAAGAAAGTTACCAAAATCGCCCGGAATGGACCGGGACAGTGACAAACTGAACCTACAGATGACGAAGTGATAGTACCGAATCTTAACAATAAACCTCGAGCCTCCGATGCCCCTCACCGTTGCTGCAATCTTCCCAGAACGCACTGCCTGTCGCATTGTGGGAGACCCCAAACCTAGTCGCGCTAGCTGTTTCCTGCCACCAAAGCCGTTCTATTTTCTGCCATCAGAGTCGTTCTGGGCCTGTGGTTGAGTTCGGTTGACGGGTTTCCCAACCTCCTCACTCAGGTAAGCATGTATCGATTTGTAACAATTCTCTGCCTGATAAACTTTCGTGTTACTGTGCTTCTTCCGCTTTTATCGTGCCTATTTGGGATAGTTTCGGATGCGACCACCAACTGTCATCTTGCTCTACACCGTAAGGCACACTTGCCAGAAGCCCAAAGGAAGTCCCTATCACTCTCATTGCAATCGAGCCTATCCCGCCAGCGAAAAACAGCCGTTCCGGTCCTGCGTTTAAGCTGGGAGACGGGATCTACCGAACCCCTACCACAGGCAAGTACGCTGCTTTTCCGAACGATTCGTTTCTTGATGGTTCTTTGGAATTTAGTGCTTCGAACCAAACTAATTCACTAATCAACCGAGCTCACCGTCATTGGTCCCGGGACGCCGGACGCCTAGCTCAATCGAGTCATCGCAATTCAGACGTTCCTGTGCTAGCGATACGGTATTGTAAGTCATGTTGCACCTGCCTCTTCAAACTTCCTGTTGTATTACCAAAACGTTGGTAGGATCAACAGCTGTTTCGCAGAATATCAGATGGCCCTTAGCGACGGCTGCTATGACGTTTACGCGCTTTCGGAGCCTTGACTCAACGGAAACACTTCGACGAATCAGTTATTTGGAAGATTTTTAACCTGAGCGCGATCTCTTGGCAATATAATTCTTATGATTCCCTTTTCCCGAATACCTCTCATGCGTCGATTAACCTGGCGTCGCGAAAGTATCTTGATGCATAAGGCACGGCTCGACTCAGGCAGTTGAATGGAATTGTCAATGAAAACAATCACACGCTGGATCTTGGCTTCGTTAGCGAGGATCTATGCGGGGTATGTATGGTTATGCAGGCTCCGTCGCCGCTCGTTAAAATCAGTAGGCACCATCTTTCTGTGCTTTTAAAAGTCAAGATATGCCCTCAGCAACGCTACCATGGCACATCTAACAGCATCTCTTACGATTTCAGTAAGGCCGATTTCAACGGCATGAATAAATTCTTCGCAGGTATCAATTGGGACGAAGCGCTTCGCTGCATCGACCATGTTTGGAATCCTCCTGTATGCCATCAACCAGTTTGGTCCAATAAAATCTACTCACGAACCGACAAAACCTGCCTGGTCAAATGCTGATCTAAAGCATCTAAAAAAAGTGAAGCGTGCATCTCTCAGATGGCATAGCAAATGTCGCACGGACTCCACGAGAGCAAGTTATATGGAAGCGAAAAATGATTACAAGCAACCCAATGACCACCTGTTTAACGCCTGTTCAGGACCGTTTGCAACGCCGCCTCGAGTCTAATCCACGTAGTTTCTGGCGTTATGTCAATGGCCAAAAAGGAAGGAATCCGAACTGCCTTCTAAAATGACTAACGTTACGCTAGAAGTTGATTCCACCATGGACATTGCCAACCTTTTCTGCTCTCAATTCAGCAGTGTTTTCACTAACGAACACCTTTACCCTCAGGTAATAGTTTCCGCCACCAGAAATGTTCCTCGACTTTCTGACCCTGGGCTGCAATTCGTTATCACCGACGATATGGTTATATCAGCAGGGAAAGAACTAAAATCATCCACTGGATCTGGTCCAGACGGCATCCCGCCGCTTGTCCTGAAACGTTGTGCGGATACACTTGCTACACCATTAGCAATTCCAAAACTGCTGGAAACAGTCGTACGTTTTCCCAGTTCTCAAGAAAGGTAGTAAGCGAACCGTATCGAACTATCGAGGTATAGCTGTATTGAGCGCTGTTTCTAAGCTGTTTGAGGTGATCGTTCTCCAGATGCTTGTTCGGTGCTACACACAGTACATCTCAGAGGACCAGCACGGATTTTTGGCAAAACGCTCGACGACAACCAATTTGACTTGCTTCACATCGTTTGTGATATGCCAGATAGAGAATGGTCAACAGCTAGACGCTATCTACACTGACATATCTGCAGCGTTCGATCAAATGAATCATCAAATCGCAGTAGCTAAATTTGACAAACTAGGTATGAATAACAATTGGGTTATCTGGCTCCGTTCCTACTTGACCGGACGATGTTTGTCCGTCAAAATCGGTGACGTTTCGCCATCTTTTCTGGTTGGTTCCGGTGGTCCGCAAGGCAGTCACTTGGGGCCGTTTTACTGCATGGATAAGAAACCTCATGAGTCGCTGTTCCTGCAACAACAACTGGAAGTTCTCACTGAATGGTGTCATATCAACCGAATGTCTCTGAACGTGTCCAAATACTCGGTTATATCATTTGGCCGGAAACATTCACTTTTCCACTTCAACTATGCATTGGAGGGTACAGCGGGTATCGACAGTAAAGGACTTGGGGATTCTGATTGATACCAAACTGAATTTCAAGGATCACGTCGCGTACGTAGTGACTAAAGCGTCATCGCAGCTACACCCAAAATAAAAAAGCAAGATTGTAATGCAATTTCGCATGATTTGGTTTCATTTCTCGTAATGGATCGCAACTTGGAGAAAAAATGCAACATCGGTCGTGGGCAAAAAAGCAACACATCAATTCGATTAGAAAAATTCAATGTATGCGTGAGGTTGTACAGTTGATTAGTAGTTGTAAATTCAATGGCTCACAAAAAAAAAGATAACGATCCGCTACTGAGAGTCGAACCGCGACCGTCGGCATGACGGCTTTTCATTGTAACCATCCAGTCACCACAACAAGTTGACGTGAACGGAATAAAAGCCCAACAGTTGCTTCGGTTGTCGAGGCACTCAACGTTACAACAATGAAGCAAATGTCGGTCGCACACACTTACATGGCTTCGTTTATTTCATAGAACGCATGGTGACTTGATGAGAGGGCGATAGGAGGGTGATGACGATTGCAAATAAAAATAGAACACTTGACAGCGGAATAGCAACAGTGGCATATGGCGTAGCAACGTTCTGTGCCATTGTCTCACTCATATTGTGAAGTTGTTGACGGTTGAATAAAAACCCAACGGTTGCTGTGACTGCACTAGACACACAGCGATAACCGCTTGCACACACTTGCACGGCTTTGCTTATACCATAAAAAGCATTGTGGATCATGATGGGCAAAATTGCCTTTTCAGAATCATGCGGATTTCTCAAGATATGATTGCAAAAACTGCAATTGCATTTTTTGCTACAATTTCAACTTTTGGGTGTAGGATTCTTATTCCGCTTTGCCAAAAAGTTCAAAGATGTTTACTGTTTGAAAGCTTTGTACTGCTCACTTGTGCGTCCTATCCTGAAATTACCAGAACTCTACGTCATCTTAGGTGGAGAGATCCACTCAATTTGCTGAGTTAAGTAAGCCGAGGTATGCTGATAAATCTGGAATCACTAGAGGGGGGGCGCAACGTGGCAAAAGCATGCTTTAGTGGAGACCTCCTGCAAGGAAACGTTGACAGTTCTACGCTGCTGAGCCTCTTGAACATCAACATACGTCGTTACAATCTTCGTTCACATTTCTCCTTCCTCAACATTTCTCCTGCAAGAACTAACTATGCTTTTACATAGCTTTCCGTGCCGCTGCAACATAATAAGGGACAGAACTTCACATGAACCAATGTGCAGCATGTCTCGTGCAGATCTTAAAAATATCATATTCAATTCTCAAATTGCACCCTGGCTGAGTCAAAATATTTGTCATCACGCACTGTTCCTTGCGAACATGAAGTAAACACAAATTTGCCTTCATGAATCTTTTGTGCAAGATGAGTCAACTTGTTTTGTGTTGCTTTACTTTGATCATTCATTCGTTCCAGAAAGCAGTGAATGTACGTTAGTGCAAACAACTCATTCAATTTCAACGTTCTACCGTGAAGACGAAAGAACAGTCATTCATTTGAAGAATCAATGAAGTGGAAAAAACCAAAATTTCTCGAATCGATCCTGCAAATGCATTTTCTCGAACAAATGCCCCACAAACTCTGTAGCGATTTCGGCCATTTGGCCTTTTGGCTTGCTTTGCCTTCAGCCATGTTCGGGAATACTTGAAATCCTGTGGCAAAAAAAAATCACTCACGAACGCGAAAATGAATGACTGAATACAAGAACATTCAGTCAAGCAACCAAAATCTCTTGAGGCTTGAATAGCCGTGTGCTTTGCTGTGGTGTGAATGAGTTGTGTGGAACACGAGGACAACGGAATGACTGAGCATAGCAAAATATTAAACACGAATATATTGCGTGACTGATAGAACGAAATGAAGTGAACAAAAATTTTACCTACTGAATATTTTTTTTACTCATCGTTCACGACGGGTGTCAATTTTTTCGAGCTCTGGTATCGTGTCTTCAACAGGTGCTTCGGTGTATTTTATTTAAACTTAACCCGAGAAACAAATAAGTGTAGATTTAGACGTGTTTTATGTTAGATAATGTTTGTTAGATACTATATTTGGGCTTTTTTGTGTTTTTGGTTGTAGTGTAATTTGTCCTTTGGTTAAATATTTTACCTGTTGACTACCAATAATAATAATAATAATGGGGAGAAACCATGTGGTGTAACAACCCTCTATCTTTTAATCTCACACTACATTAATCAACATGAATAGAAGGAATACAAAGCAAGTAAAACAAAATTTATTCTAGTGCACACACAAAACTTGTCCGTAAAATTAAAATAATCTTTCGTGATGGAATCTGCCTCAGCGATGGTTTCCGTGGAACAGTTGAAGTCAACAAGAGCGTAGAATTTAAACTGATTGTGTTATAAATGTATTATAAACGTATTGCAAAACAAGTCAAGTTGTATCTCTCGTATTCTATATATCATTCTGACAAACGGTCGAGCTAAAAATACTGTTTTCACTGCTGCAAGTGATTAATACTTTATTATTGTTCTTAAAAACATGGTTTTATACATTTATAAAACATAAACAGGACAAGATTATATGGGCAGTTCTGTATACTGTTGAAATTATTACTTCTCATTACGATGAATCTTTGTGGTTTCACTGCCAACGAGAAGCAAATAATAGATACTCAGAATATACTTTTTAAAAATCTGAGTTGGCTTAATAGAGAAGCTACAAACCTATCAAGCCAAGGATTCGTTTTCAAATCCCACGCTTGGCGATGTTTATATTTTTGCAAGAGGATAATTTTTTATGTTTTATAAAGCTTCACTTTTTGCGCTTTTTGCGTCATATTAAAGTATGAAATAAAGTATTATACACCTAAATTTATAACCTGTTTTTGTCATTTAACAGTACTTTCAACTTGTTTAATACAAGCTGTGTTGCTTGGCACGCAAGTATGTCTAGCTTTGCTAAAAGTATAGCATGGTCAACCCGATCAAAAGCAGCCTTGAGATCCGTGTAAACAACGTCGATCCAGCTTGCATATGCCGCATACACGGGGAAATGAAAGGTGCAAGGTTGGTTGAGATCGATCTTCTGGGGTGAAATCCATGTTGTTCAGGAGTGATGTAGTGCCTGCAACTGCACAGAGCGTTGTGATTCCTCGATAATTTCCAGCATTTTGATTATCTCCTTTCTTGAAAATCGGGAAAATGGACGAAGACTTCCAACGTGTTGGATATTTTCTCTGGCGTAACGTGATATCGAAAAGCTTCAAAAGAGGAATCGTAAACACTGTAGAGCAGCTCTTTAGTATGAATTCCGCCAGGGCCAGCCTTGTTTGAGAGTTTCAGCCTTTGGATTGCGAATTCAACGAGGTCCAATGTTATCGCAGGAATATTCAAGTCGAACGCGTCTTTGAGTGCTTCGCTGACTTGATCCAATACTGGCATGGTATCATTAATACACTGTTGAAGTGCCCAGAAAGGAGATCAGATTTGTCCACTGGTCTGCTGGCGATTCTGTCACCTGGATGAATTTCAACTGGTTGCACATTAACATTACTTTTTGTGTTCACAAATGACAAGAACAACTTTGAGTTGCACCGAAGTAAGTTTTGAATAAGGAACACAATCTGATGTAGCCCGGGTCAAAAAAATCTATTGCTTTATCGATAGTGGACACGAGTCAAGGAACTGCGAATTGACTTGAGACAGAGATGGGTTCACAGCTGAAACATCAGTTCTACGAAAATTTTGGCCATGTGGATCAACGATGTTATCGAAGGTAATAGGTACTGATAGATTGATAGCAATCTCCAGCGCAGGTTCTCAATGTAGTTTAAATCAGATTTCCTATCGGGAGGTAAGTACATGACGCCGATACTTATCTAAAGAAAAATGCCTCCAGAAGTGCCTATGATTTAGCCGGATCTGGCATTATGCCATTACGCAAAATCGGCGATTGAGTGATACTTCGGTTTTTGTACCGAAGGCAAATCAAACCAATTCGCCAGAACTTTGCCCAAGGTCGAAAATCTAAAAGTTTCGTCTCTCTGGCACTATAAATAAAGATGTGTACGAGAAAAAATGTCTGCAAAAGCGGTTGCTTGCGTTTATCAGAAACCACGACTCTCCAGCTCAAAATCCGTCCTAGAATGGTATAAGGTACAAGAAATCAAATGCGTATCCATAACAGCCTATCCACCACTGTCCAGAACTTCGCCCAATAGAGAAGTACTGGGCTCTAGTTGAGCGGAAACTCTGGTCGATGCTCGTCACTAAGAAGAAAGCAAATGGTACCGATGATTTCAAGAGCAGATTAAGAATCGTCACGGCGGGCGTATCTGAAGATACTTTACGAAACCTGATGGCGTTAGCATCTTAATCCGCTGTTTTTAATGTAGATATAACTCTATCATTGTCAGATAAACAATCGGTGTTCAATTAATTTTTTTTTGCTGCTGTTATTTTGGTGTCCGAAATTTAACGCGGATAGGCTTTACGACCATGCGTGGCCGGTTTCAACATGTGATAAATTTCGTGGATACTAAGCGTGAAGCTCATTCACTAAGGTATGATCCAAATCATCTGACTAGAACGCTATGAACACTAACTTTCAAGATCAAGATGATGATGAATCCTGTAACTTTGCACTAAGGCAATTATGTGGAAAAAAAAAATCATTGGCATTCTTGAACAAGGGAGTTCCAATAATGTTGATGGATCAGTGATTGGCAGGCTGGGCGAAGAGGAAGTTCACGATTCCCTACAGATCATTTGGACAGCCAACGTCACGCAAGTCGAGAGATGCTCAACAAATTTGAACCTGTAGGTACCCTACCCAGGTAACTAATAAGCATTAGCATATGCAGTAAATCAACCCCAAATCTGCTTTTATATTAGCATTATATCAGCATCTTAAATGCTATCTGTTGTAAAGTTGGAGTTCATATGCTATATAAATGTTTGTACCATGTAACCAGCATTCCGAATGCAAAATAGCATCAATAAGGGCATTCTCATGGCTCTGCGGTAAAGAAGCCGTATATTGGGTCAATTGCGGCATTTAAGGCGACTTAATTGCTTGATTGGCTGCTGTTAAGACACTTTGGAACTGCTTATTTGTTACCCGGGTACTTTGGTAGGTTCTTCTTTCTTAGCATTTTTGGCTTATTGTTTCTTGCTCTGCAATTATTCAGAAATGAATTGAAAGCTTTTGATTTCAGTACCATTTTCGAGAGAGCTACATTTTTTGAAATGTTCCATCATGTTCATCTATGACCTTGATCGGAACCGGGAATCGATACAAAACCCATTTTTCTCGAAGCCCCGCCTCCAAAAACTGAGCCTAGGGAGGCTCATCTTGAGGTCCTCGGGAGGCCCAAGCCAAAAGCGAAAATGACTTTCATTGCCGATGAGTTTCAAAATCTCACAATGTAACGCGTACAATTAACTGTTTCTCCACAATTAACATACTTTCCTCATCAATGAAACCCAGACCTATCAGACCTCTCAGCCCGCAGCTCAATTTCCATTTCCACTTGATTCCAACCCGGTTTCGACCTCCCATCAAGCTACGACCCTTGGGCCGCTAAAAATCACTCAGCATGAATGATGCGTTCGCGCCCCGAGAAAATAAGTAAACATTGCCAGAGCGTACTGAACGGCTGTGGATGCTGATGAAACTAAGCAGATAGTGAGTAAGTCGAAACCTGCAAAGCGCGATTGTAACAACAATAGCATTTGAGGTTAAATGCTCAAACTATGGCAGTCAGTGGCAATGGAGCACAGTAGTGACAGCGTGACTAGAAGACATCGTGCCCTGTCTCCTCCGATGCACCGAGTCTGTTCATCGACTCTGGTCTTCTGCTTGGTTTCGCGAATACACGTATGCCATCATTTGATGCAATTCTCGTTTTATTGACGAAGGGCACCCAGCGAAATGCTGACCAGCGTACGAACAGGTTGCTAATCTACTTTAAAAATCAATTTTCTTCTACAATAGCGAAACCTCATCCCTTAAATTGTGAACAAGCTGATGAGTGTGAGTGCTTGTAGATACTTTGGTAACCCTAACAATTAGTTATTCGCGCTGCACCTTCTACAGCCGTATAATAAATTTGCGGGTCAGGGTTTCTGAGATGAAATACTAGCTGATGAAAATACTTTCGGCTGCTCTACGAAATTGAATTCGATCTAAGGAAATCCTCCCCATGAGCTCGCTCGTCTCGATAATTATCGTCATCATTATTATCATTTGCCATTGTATATTGCTTCACCTTTCTTCCTCGTTTGATTTGGCTTGTCGAGGGCAGCGCCGCCGAAGACGAACCACTTTTTCAGTGCAGCAGCATTCCGATGCAGAAACAGACACGGTAAAACCTGGTGTTCCACTCCATTGAAGAAACAGGTTTCGATGAAAGAGTATGACACAAAAAAATCAATAAACTCCACAAAATCTTCTCCACGTTTTTTTCGCGAACAAGTACCACCACTCAGACTTATCTCTCGCTTTGGACCTAGTATTCACCGTCTTCGGTCTTATCAAAATAGCTGATTTAAATGTCAAAACATCACTTTCTCGAACATAATTCCCCTTGGACTTGCTGCTTGAAACTATAGACGATGAAAATGAAAACACTTTTTCACCTATTTTCTAGCTCATCCCGTATCACATCACAACACCACCTCTTCCCCACGGGTACTCTCTTTCACTCTTGTATTCAATCTCCAGTCGACGCAGAAATCGCGAGTTCAATGTAACACAAAAGAGGCAAAATAATCACTGCATTTGAATGTAATCACGTACTCCAACCAAGAGACTGCACCACTTTTAATCGAAATTTTACTTCCTTTTCAATCGTCCGTCGTCTTTGCATACACACCGAGCCACTTGTCACGAACTGCGCGTGTTGTTTTCTGTGATAGGATTTGTATTATTGAAACTATAATAATTGACAGTCAAAAAAAGAAGCTCGCATGCCTCTCTCTTTTCAGGTTTTGCACTACGCTCCACTACACCATCACAACGATCGTTTAGTGGATGAATAAAAAAAAACACGGATACAGCCACCAGCAGCCGGAGTGAATAAACAACACAAAAAACAACAACCAGCAGTGATGATATTTGATGCTTCTCGAATCGTGCGGTGTTGTTTTGATCTATCTGCTGGCTGGCTGGCTGGCGGTCCGTCCGTTCTCCTATACCTAGATATGGTGAGAGGAAAAGATGAGTTTACAGTTTTAGTCGCGCTCGCGAAATCAGATCCCCCGCTTTATGGCGGTGTTTGGCCTGATTGCGCACTTTTCTCTGGTTGTGTTCGTGAAGGAAACTGTCAGATGGACGTCAGCGCTTGTTGTCTGTCGTACGCTCTGTTTACAGATTTCCACTGTAGCGGAACGTGGGTGTTATACGGCAGATTGAGAGAGTGAAACAAGCAGCCAAGAGAGAGAGTTAACTGTTATACGATGTTGGGGCAAGTGTGTACTTTTGCTCGTGAGAAAAAACCAACCGAGCTGCCAGATTCGTGGAGTTGTTCGATGATGGTTGATTTCATGGAGAATTTATTGCCGAAATAGTTGATCAAGATTGCGGTTACCGTTTTGTTCGTTTGTATCAATTGGTTTTGTCTATTTAAGGTGAAAGTGGAGGGAGTCGTTTCTCTATATGAACTATGGTTAGTTTAGTTATCACTTCATGCCCTTGAGACTAAAACTCACAAATAAAACAAAACAACCACCGCTCAAATTGCTAACCAATGGCTACTCAATGGAGGTCCTGATAGTATTTCAGGTTTGTGCTCGAAAGCTTCGAAGTGATAGGGACTTGATCCCGTTTGTACTAAATAATAGGATTAAAGTAAATTATCGATTAGGGAACGTCCATTAATTACGTCACGCAAAACTGACTTTTTATAACCCCTCCCCCCCTTGTCACGTTTTTTATATGGACCTTCAAATTTTTTTGTATGGATCGTCACGTTTTCCCAAACCCCCCCTCCCCCCTTACTGCGTGACGTAATTAATGGACCTTCCCTTAGAGCTGACCATAAAGCTGTACGAGTGACACAAAGAGGCATACCAATAAGCAGAAAACGCGGGAAAAGAAAATCCCCTTTCAAAATTCGACCACCGTAAAGGTCTTTCGGCACGAGAATTCCCAAAACAAACATAAAGGCCGCGGCATTGATTTTTATTTGAGAAAGGTTCACCAGCAAAGCTTTTATAACGAATCGCCATCGTTTTGCTATCATGAAGTCCAAGAAGTGTGCATTTGCTTCCATTTGAAAGGAGACTTGACTTACATGAACGCATCACGCATTGATAGATTCCAATTTTTAGTAGGGTTGTCTAGTTATTTCCAACTCTAAATAATCTTCGAACTAGAAAGTTATAGTGAATACTTATATAAAGACTGAATGGACATTCAGTACCAAGTAAACTTCAAATTTAGAAATAATGAGAACAATTATGGCCCTAGATCACTGTTATTAAGTGAAATGCTTAAATTATCTCCGGTTGTTGAGAAACATCGATTTTGGAGATGCCTGAGAATCAGTTTAATTTCGAATAAACACGATTAAAATACTAGCTAACCAGTTTCCTATGGACGTTTGAATATGTGATTCGAGCATGCAGAAAATGATGTCTTAAACTCAATTGCTGATGATATTTTAAGTTAAAATTGTTTGTCTATTCGACACTGTTTCTTAGCGAACATCCCATGTTTACATTCTTGATTGCCTTACCCTGAGTCTCTTGTGCAGATTGCGTCAATATTTTTGTGTTGCTTTACTTTGATCGTTCAATTCGTATCCGGAGAGCAGTGAATGTACGTAAATGCAGACAACTCGGGACAAGTTTCAACGTACTACCGTGATAGACCTGACAAGAACAGTCATTCAATTTGGAGAATTCGATGGAGTGAAAAAAACCAGAACTTCTCGAATCGATCCGGTGCATACGATGTCAGGCAGTGCGCCTCGAACCAATGCCCACAAACTCACTGTAAGCGATTATCGGCCATTTTTATCTCGGCCAGACGGTGGACTTTGTGGCTTGCAGCTTGTAGTTACTGTTTGGCCAATACTTGAATATCTGTAGGCGAGCTAGATCAGCTCACGATACGCGATAGATGTTAGTGATCCTGGTCTGCCTATGACAAACATTCGGCTATTAGCAACAAAGTCTACTTGAGGCTTCAATAGTCCGTTGTCCTCGGCTGTGGTGTTCAGGATCATCTGAGGCTTGTGTGGAACACGCTGGAGCAAGGATGATGCGTTTTGCAAACTGTCCACACTGAAAGTTAATTCTAATTTATACTACATAATCGAAGGTAATACTCACAAATCCATTCGTTGTTTTCTGCAACGAAACTGATTGTATGTTATTATGAAGGTACATTCGTAATTATTGCTACACGTGCAACTGTCACAAGCACGGAACTTTTGTTGACACAGAAAGAACATTCGTACATTGTACGTAAACAATACAAAGTGCTACGATATTTGGTCACAAATTAAAAGAAACGTCTCTCTGGTGGTTGCATGAATGACTGACAGATCTACTTTATCGACTCGAAATGTAATTGACAAAAAAGCAACCACGTGGAGTTGTCCAGGCGTCTTTATGATGTTTCTGACATAGATTCGAACCTGAACTTTTGAAAGTGCTGATTCTGAATCGTGGTTAGATCTCACTGAGGCCATGCTGACTCGTGAGAACAAGCTTGATTAATGAGCATGAAGTTATAGCTCTCGACGGCGCTCTAATTTTTATTTTTGGAATAGATAACTTATTCCTGCCCATACCAGCAACAACATCATGCATAAGTACGTGTATAAGAGAAACAGCGATTGGCTGGTCTTCACGAAATTCATTTCGTGCATTTACAAGAAGGTGTAATGATAGCATTTCACAGATTAAAAGCATTATTGAATGTTTCATACAATATACGAGACATTTGTTCTATGTACAAAATCCATGTTTACGAAACGCGTGAATGCTACTTTACGAAGATAAATTTTCAGTGCAGATTGGCATGCCGTACTCGATGACTGGAAGTATGATTTGCTTGTAGACAGCAAGCTTGTTTTTCAGGGATAATGTAGACCTTCTGGTGGTCAATGGGTACAGTAGTTTCAACAGAACGTTTGACTTTTTGACAGATTTGTCAACTTGCTCCTGGCTGTCTATGATAACACCAAGATAGACAGCTGATTTATCCCGTTCCACCGTTGTTTGTTTAGGCTAATTTTACAATCCTCAGGCAGTACGTTTGAGAGAATTGGAGTATAGGAAGAGGATGACTTGGGCCTTCGCAGCGTTGATACAGATCTTCCATTCGGTGAAGTATTCAGACAGAACATTCAGGCTTCGCTGCAGTTTCGCTGTAAGCGCTCTTATTACCCTACCATTGTGGACGACTGCGGTATCATCGGCAAACAACGACAGAGATCCATTTTCAGGGAGCGGGGGTATGTCCGAGGTGAAAAGGTTGAACAGAAGTGGACCTAGTATACTTCCCTGCGGAACACCGGCGGAAATCTCCTGTGCATCAGAAACTGCACCTTTCAGCGAAACACGGAATGTCCTGTCCGACAGATAATTTTTAATTATCTTCACCAGAAATATGGGAAGATTGTATTGTTTTAGCTTGTAGACCAAGCCACCATGCCACACGTTATCAAAGGCCTTCTCGATGTCGAGAAGTGCCATGGCAGATGATTTCGAAACAGACTTGTTCCGTCTGGGGATGTTAATGACTCGATTAAGTTGGTACTGTTGAGCGACCACGTCGGAAGCCAAATTGTTCGTCGAGCAAGATGTTCAGCTCGTTGGCAGATGAAAGAAGCCGACCGTAGATCGCTTTCTCAAACAGCTTGGATAATCCTGAGAGAAGGCTTATGGGCCTATAGCTCTTGGAACATGAAGGATCTTTCCCAGGTTTCTGGATGGGAATGACTTTAGCTGACTTCCAACACGAGGTAGCTAAGTCGCAGGCATTGGTTGAAAACCATCGCCAGATGATTATAGAACTGGGGGTTCAATTGCTTGAGCTCCAAGTTCATGATGTTGTCGAAACCTGGGGCCTTCATGCCTTTGATATAAGTCAACAATTCGTCTGCTGAGATCTCCAACTCTTCTGTGAAGTCGTTGGGGCTTAGATGGATGTTGTCGAATGGACCCCGGATCTGCTCAACCGGGTGGGAGTATCCGGGCCCAGGACGGTGTAATGTCCCTCTTCCAGGTCTTCCTGCAGAATTATTCCGTTCTGGTTGCGCCGGGTGTTCCCCCAGGTTTCATGTTTCGCATTTAGGTCGCCGGCGATGATAAATTGCCCCTGCCTCCGAGTTAGCTTGCGAATGTCGTTCCGTAGGACCGTTGTTGTTCCGTTAGCGCTGCTGGCTTGCTTGGGACAATAGGCCGCGATGATGGTGACAGGGCCGACGGCAGTTTCAACTTCAACTCCGATGGCTTCGATAGACTGCAGCTGAAGACTCGGAAGCAGATGGTAGTTGATGTTGTAGCGCAGGGCGATCGCAACTCCTCCTCCACTAGAGCCGCTACGATCAAGTCGCAGAATCCGATATCCAGGGATGAAAATATTTAGATCCAGCTTGAGATGTGTCTCGGTGTCGATGGCGATGTCGATGGCCTTCCTGTTATGGAAGTCACTGATTTCTACGGTTTTTTTACGGATGGAACAAGCATTCCAATTTAGGATGTTTATGGTGCGATTATGGTCCATACTTGAAAATAAATTTCATCGTCACGGATGTGACGGCTTTGAGCTGTTCTTCCTTCGAGCGGCAGGATCGTAGTTGGCGGTAGAGCTCTTGGACGAACTCAACCATTTGCTCCGAGTCGTAGAGCTGTCCATCCGTGGGTGGTTGTGTGGAATTACTGCAACCTGGATTACACCAGCCTGGAGGAGGAGCCGGCGAGGGGGTGGCGGCGGCTGCCGCGAATCGTTGATGTACCGATGATGATGGGCGGTTGGCATGGCGTGGATTCAATTGCAACGATGGTAGATTTGGCACCTGGTACCGAAGCGTTGGGAAATATTCCTCGTCCATCCGAGGAGGAGCACGGCGTTGGCCATGTCGGGACTTGGTGGACGCTTGCTTACGGATCGCCAGAAACTCCGCACGTTTGGGACAACTTCGATTGCTGCCTTCATGATTATCGCCATAGTTGGAGGGGCACCTTCGTCCATCGGGGCACAATCCTTGGTGGCGTGTGCTCCAGCACACTTGCCACACCGCGGTTTCATGTGGCAGTTTCGTGTTCCGTGACCGAACACAAGGCAGTTGCCACACTGCGTCACGTCGTGCTGTCTAGGGCGATACCGGTCCCACTCGACAATGACGTTCTGGCTGGCAATATTTCACGAACCGGACGCGTAATCGCGGGAAATCGGACGGAGGAAAAACGGGAAAAAACAAACTATGTATCGATAGAGCGAAAAACACGACCGAACGTGTCGCTTGTTCAAACTGGAATAAAAGTCCCTAACTAGAGTTAGCGTATCATCACTCAAAGATAACATAACATATCTCCGGTGTGCTCATAAAACCTTTTTTCAATCTGTTATTCCTTTGCACCTTGAACAGTTCGTTGCGAAACACTGAATTCTTGCATCATTTTGTATGCAGTCCAGGATTTGGGGAGGGAAGTTAGAATCCTATTAATCCTACTTTATCTCGAAGTACCTTTATCTCGACTTGGCTTTGAACTGTGATCAAACAACTAGTCGTGATGAAGATTCTGCCACTTTAACCTTCGTTCGTGACCTCCGTTTGCAATGCCAGCAATATTATGCATTTTTCTTGAACCACCGTCCAACGATTTTGATTTTCGACGAATAAACATTTAGTAATGCCAAGCGATTTGATTATAAGAATGATCAAAACTATCATTAATTTAATAATTTTATATTCTATAACAGATCCTCAACTATCTTCTAGGCCTTAAAGATAGTCCATCGTAAAACGAGCAACCGTGGCCGTGTCATCATTTAAACCAAAAGGCCCTTTTCAGGGCCACCAAAGAGTTATAAAGAGTGTAGAAGAGAATTTTCCCACATACTGACTTCATAAAACCAAACGGCCCTTTTCAGGGCCACCAAATAATATCTCAAGAGCGTACAATAGAATTTTCTTACATACTGGCTTCAAAACGCTGGTCTAATGTCCCTTAAGAGCCGCACCCGTCATATTGTGACTTAAACTACTTCTATCGGTAAGGGTAAGCGATCGGCACGAATAATTGAAACCCTTTTAACGCTAATAAGAGCCACACAGAGTTTCCCTGACATTATAATGCATCACTTGGTTTATAGTACGTTCACACTAGTGCTTATATTACGTGATATAGAGTATCTTGATATCAGCAACTATACATCTGGTTTTCGCTGGAAATAATGTACATGTCATTCGATATCAAGATGCTCTATATCACGTAATACAAGCTGTAGTGTGAACGTACTATTAACGTAGTCTACGTTAACCGATCGTGTCTTGTACACAATCCCACTGATTTTTTCACTACCGGAACAATCAATGCGGAAATCTATCGATTTGAGTGTCTGCAGAAGCCGTTGCTGCCTTTAAGTCAGAAGCGTAGTACAACTCCACTGTACTACGCCAACTTTTGGCCAGATCAAGCATAGGCGCATTAAGCCAAAACAACTCCCAATTTGCTTACGGAAAAGGGTATAGATTTCGTTAAGCAAGACATCAATCCGCCAAATGCCCTCAACTTCGGCCCATCAAACGCTATTGGGTGATTGTGAATGCGATCTTCTCAAGTGATTGTCTGCGAACAGACTGGTGAAGCAGCTGAGAATATGCAGGAGTTCAAAAAAAAGCTGGGCTAAGGCCTCCACAAGATATGATGAAACACCTGTCCGGAACTTGATGAGAAGTGTTCGATCAAAAATTCGCAAATTCGTGATAGAATAATATTAATTTCGTCCGGTCTTCACAATGTTCAATTTTAATTCCCTACAATAAAGAATCATCCATTTGTTTGATCACGGTAACCCCTATACCAGGTAAATATATCCATTATGATTTGAAAGAAAATGTGTGGAAAACTTATTTTCAATACAGTCCTTAGTAAAAATGAGTGCAGTCGATAAAAATGCTGTTAAAAACATGTAAAAACCATTCCAATAATAAAGGAGTTAACCGAGCTCATTGTTTTATAATAAGAATTTTTTTGTAGAATAGTTTTCATAATAAATAAACATTTGATTGATTGCTGTACTTACACAGAGAATCCAAATTATGCAAAATTAAGTCATTTTCAATCAACCTGGCAGCAAGGTAAAATAGGCCATAATTGTGTTATTTACAAATTATCCAATTTTGATTATTTCAAAAAGATTTAATACTGAAAGAAATCAACTGTTTGTTAAAAGCGAAGCTTCAGTGAAAATAATCCAAAATTGAGTTTTATTGTTTTGAAAATATTATTCATACATGTACTTTAGTGAACTTTCTTTCACTTAGTTCAATTAAAAATAACTACAAATTCAAATATAACAATCTGTATTTGATTTATTGGTGAAATTGATCATATCGAGAAGTTTTCGTTTGTCAAGAAACTTCAAAATATAATGGAGGAAAGTCCTGAAAGAAACTTTTGGACCTTCCTTCGGAAGTGACACATCACATCGAAGTTCCGTGATCATCTCCATGTACTTTACTATTACATCTTCAAGAGCAACGTCATCCTGATAAAATTTTGGGTTTTTACCAATAAGGTCTGTATCCGCAGACTCTTCAGAAATCGTAGAAGCCGTCTTTGTCTAAATTTGCTGGAAGTGTTTGATGTCTTTGATTATTTGCTTCGTTTCAGAAAGCATCCGCTTCATCAGAGCCCAATATTTCTCGATTGGTCGTAGCTCTGGGCAATTTGGTGGGTTTGAGGTTTTGGTACAATGTTCACTTGATTTGCTTGGTACCACTCCATCACAATTTTAGCATAGTGACATGATGCCACTATGGGTTTTCCTTTGTGACTTTTGATGAGGCGTAGCAATCGCTTCTGCAGACACTCTTTCTGATAGATCTCCTTTTCGATTGTGCCTGTAGTGACGAAAGATCTACTCTTTTGGCCACACGTGCAAATTGCTTGCCACACAAGGTATTTTTTGAAAATTTTTGATGCCTTCTTTGTTCTGAAATGCTCAGCTGTAGCATTTCTGGCCAAGGGAAGCTGCTTGAAATCCTCCAGGACACAAGTTTCATCGTCCATAACAACGCATGAATACTTCGTCAAATATTCGCAGTACAAACGTCGAGCCCGTTATTTTGCTGCCAAGTTTTGTTTGTCGTTGCGATTTGGAACTATTTTTACTGTATATGTCTTAAGTCCTAAGCGTTGTTTTGATTTTTGGACAAAACCAGGCGACATCCCTATTTTACGAGCCACCGTTTGAATTGAGAGATTAGGGTTTTTCGTTAATATCCTTTTCACCTTTCGGTCCATGACAGGATCAGCGAGTCCAATGTTTTTGTCACTTCTCGGTTTCCTCTCCACCGTCAAACGTTTCGAAAATGATTTGAACACATCGTCATTAGTGGATTTAGGCAAATCCAATGTTTTTGCAAGGTCCCGTATTGACAAGTCAGGATTTGCCGTATGCCCGTACAAAATCCGCTCGCGCACTTGTTTTTCTTTCGTTGCCGTCTTGAATACTAAACATGAAATGTAACCATCAATCATAGTCTTTTTCGTCATGGAAGACGAGACATATATCAAGGCGGACACCAAACAAATCCCCGGCCTCGAGTTTTTTGTCGGTACGTCCCGCATGGAGGATCCAGCAAAGTTCCGGAAGAGAAAGATGGACAAATTCGCGAAGAACTGCCTGTTGTGGCAGGCAACCGGCACCACCAACGGGCAGATTTATCGAGAGGAATGCTTGCAGAAGCGCTTGCTGCCCTTCCTCCGCTCTCACCGTGGTCCCACGCTGTTCTGGCTGGATCTCACTTCGTGCCATTACGCCAAGCCTGTAATGGATTGGAACGAAGCGAAGGACGTTAATGTGGTCCCGAAGGACGCGAACCCGCCAAATACACCAGAACTTCGTCCGATCGAAATGTTTTGGGCGATAATGAAGAAGAAGGTGAAGAAAAGCGGAAAATCATTCAAAACCGATGAAGCTTTGAAGAAAAATTGGGAGAAATTGTGTAAGGAAGATGGACAAAGCCTCGCCCAAGATCTCATGAACAGTGTTAAGAAAAATGTACGAGCATTCAGCTTGGGGGTGGAAATTCAATAAATAAATTATCCCAAAACATAGCTAGTACATAGTTATTGAATCCCTGAAAATTTGAGAAGTATCCGATTTAAAATGAATTTTTGGTGATCATTTTTGTGTGTCTCATTTTTTCCGAGTCCAGTCTTTATTTCAATTTAACTTCAAGATTGAGTTAAAACTACCTACCGGTGAGAATAAAATTGTATCCAAAACAGTTGGAGTACTTAGTTTTGAATACTATCACACTTGATTTTGGGTAGTTTGCATTCTCAGTGTCAACAGTAAGGAATTATATTTTGAGTGGAGGTACTTGAAGGTACAAACTTGCATTTCCAATTAGATAGTGTTTTCACTGGAATTGAGATAACTCCTAGATCTTAGAAATGACTGAAACTCAGTATTCAAACGATTATCGATACAGAAAGTTCACCATCTTCAGAGCTTCAACTATTATGTAGCCTTCGTCATCGTCGTTACTGTGATCACTTCCATACACCTTGGTGCCGGATTGTGCTTGAGAATACCTGTGATCTGCTTAACCCATCCAGCCACCGAGACCGGAAGTTTTATGACAGTATGAACAAACCGAGCTTCGATCAAATTCCTGACCAGACAGAACTCACACACACACACAAACCTTTACGCATTTCACAATCCAAACATCGCTAAATACCCAACTCGTCAACAAACGGTGATCGTCGCTCGTGGAGCGTGTGACTCGTTTTGGGGTTCATTCAGGGCGGCAGACGGGTTTCTTCGGGGAGCATTAAAACGAACGGCACGCTCTAGTTTTTGACACCAAATGAAAGGCGCGCGTTTGACACTTTTTCTTCTTCTTTACTATTTATTTTTGTTTTGTTTCCGATGGCTCACAACCGAACACATTAGTACTTTCCTAATGTGAGCAAGAGCCACAACTGGACCTAGATTCGAAGCAAATGGAGTAGACGAGACGATTGAAATTCATATTTCAACAGAGATGGGGACGTAGATGGTTAGATTAATAGTTTCGTGCATCGCTGATCTTGTATTTATGGATGCGAACGACTATGGAGGCAACTAATTAGGCGAAGTTGCTGCATTTAGGCGGCCTTGCGAATTTTGAGTGTTGATGAAATTTATGACACCGTGAGTCATCCAGGTTATAATGCCCGGCAGTCTAAATTGATGATGGCGTTTCTTATTGTGCTTTCTTACAGAGAAAATTTGGTCGTTAATAACAGTGCTAAAAAGTAAAACAAAGTGGGACACGGTTGGGTTTGCCGGTTGGTTCCCGTCCGTTCCACGAATTTAAATGGGGTTGAACCATTTGCTTACTTCTGGGGTCCAGCTGTATTAACTATATGGTTGACAAATTTCACTCCAACTAAGGTGGACTTTAAAAACCGCCACTGTTTGAATGATATACCAAATGAGTGCTATAGACTGTTCCGAACAATATAAGTACACTTTCTCTCTCATATATAAACGACCGAATACGTGTTTTATGAATAGTCTCGAATTTTTTTTTATCGGAAGAAAGATCACGCATTTTCAAACTTCTGTGCAAAATATAGAAATATGTGTGAAAATCAGTCTCACTTGGATGTTTACAAGAGGACGCAGACAAAACTTGGTTTAAAACTACACAATTTTTTAATTAACGAATCATCGTTAGTGTATTTGTAACAATCGAAACAGCTTCCACAAATCACTTTGACGCAAGGCATGTAGGTACAGGATCCGATATAAACCGGCTGAAGCTTAGCGCATTTTTTTGACATAGGCCCCATTTCCGTGCATCATCGCTATAACTCAGCTGTATTCAAAACAAAATACTTGTTTTTTCGGCATGGAAAGTTTATGTACACAGGAAAAAATAATGAATTTTAACAGGCGCGTAAAATTTCTCTTGTTTTAATTCCATGCTAAAGCAGGTGTAATCAACATAATTGTTTGCAATCTTTCATGCGCCATACAACAATGTTCGCAATCTTTCATACAAAAGGCGTTATCTGGCTTGAATTTACATGGAATATCCCATAATTTTCTGCATAATCTAGTATTACATTTATGCGCAATAGATAATGCAGAAAATTATATGTTCCTTTTTATCTGTGTACAGCACGATACAAGTTCAAGTAAATTAATAACACGGCTAAGTAATATAGACTGTTCCAGAAAGTATAAGCACACATTCAAAATAACAAAAAAGTCATGTTTTTTTTTTAGTTTTAATAATTTGCTTTACATTGCCCAGTGAACAAGCGAACGGTACAGTTCGTTCGGTCCGCTTTCCGTTGCTTTGGAAGCTTTTCACTAGTTGATTTAATTCTTCAGTTTATTATTTTTTCGCGATCGCGAGTGAAATCGAGTCCTGGTTTTATTAAGAAGAAAAGGTTGTGTGATAAACAGTGCAGCAACGTAATTAATTGCAATTAGCAATATTACGACGATCGAAAAGCCATATTGCTCCGCATCTATACGGCACGCACACCAGCAGTCCATCGTGTGTAGCGTGCATTAGTTCATCTGATAACCACCACCGACCAGTATCACCAGTGTCATTATCATCATCGTTCATCCCCACGCCTAGCCGGTGCACGCGGCCACTCATCGTAGCTCGGCAGCAGCAGCACATTCGTCGCCCGGCTGCAGTAGATCCGTTATACATATAAGATAAGTTTTTGTTTCCTTCTCTTCTGAATACAAGAAGCGTTATTTTTATAGTGTGTGTGAGTGTATGGGAGTGATTGAGAGTGTTTGAGAGTGTTTGAGTGTGTGCTTAGCTTTAATTTTTTTTCTGTGTTTAGTTATATATAGATTCAGTGGTTGAGCGTCATAAGCTCCCACGAACGAGCCATGGATGATTTATCGCAAGATGAATCATCTATGGCGCAAAATGATGGGGTAGCTCATACAGTTACCCGATCACGTGCATATCCAGACAGTTCAACTGGTCCTTGGGTTGTCTATTTTCAGCCCAAATCGAAACCTCTGAATGTCTATCAAATTTCGAACGATCTGACCAAACGATTCTCGGCCGTGACCGAGATAATTAAAGTCAGGCCGAATAAACTTCGGGTCGTTGTGTCCAACCTCAAGCAAGCTAATGAGATTGCTGTCTCCCAGCTCTTAACTCTAGAATATAGAGTGTATATCCCAGCTCAGGGTATTGAAATTGAAGGTGTGGTCACCGAAACTAGTCTAACTCCTGACATCCTGCGGGGGGTTGGTCGATTTAAGAACCCCCTGCTTCCCCCAGTTCAGATACTGGATGTGCGCCAACTAGGCTCAGTATCGACCAATAAGGGCGAAAAAAAAGTTCACACCATCAGACTCGTTTCGCGTGACCTTCTCTGGCTCAGCCCTCCCTCAATACGTCGAGTTGGGAAAACTTCGGCTACCTGTGCGATTGTTTGTACCTCGGGTCATGATCTGCCAGAAATGCCAGCAGATGGGACATACGACCTCCCATTGCGGCAATAAAGCGCGCTGCTCCAACTGCGGGGAGAAGCATGAGGATGGCGCGTGCGCAGACAGCACACCTAAATGCGCTTTTTGTAAAGGAACTCCTCCTCATGCTCTCTCATCGTGCCCGGCGTACAAACAACGCGGGGAAAAATTAGAACGCTCGCTGAAACAGCGTTCAAGGCAATCATTTGCTGAAATGGTTAAAAAAGCCTCACCATCACCCGATGCCAATACAAATCCCTTTGCTCCTCTGTCAGATGACGAGTCTGACTTTGATTCGGCTGAAGAGGGAACATCGTTCACCTTTCCGGAAGGTGCTTCAAGGAAGCGAAGACGCGTCCGCCCACGGAAAGTTGCTGAAAAGAAGCCCGAGACCAGCTTGCCCAATTCAAGGAAAGGTGGAAAAAAGGAAAATCCTAATCCACCTGGTTTTCGTAGTACTAACTACACCCAGGACTTTCCATCTCTCCCGGGGACATCCAAAACCCCTGAAGCCCCAATTTTAAGAACAAAAGCCCCCTCCTCTAGTGGGCTGTTCTCATTTGATGACATTGCCGAAGGTATTTTTAAGTACCTCGAAATTTCTGACCCTCTCAAAAGCATTGTTTTGGCAATGCTTCCAACAGTGAAGACTTTTTTGAAGCAATTGACAATTAAGTGGCCCATCCTTGCAGCTATCATTTCCTTCGATGGATAATTTTCCAAATGAGGTCGGGGATTTGATCACTGTTCTACAGTGGAATTGTCGAAGTTTGATTCCTAAATTGGAATCTTTTAAATTTTTAGCTCACACTACCGGTTGTGATGCATTCGCTCTTTGTGAAACATGGCTCTCTTCCGAAATCGATCTTCCGATTCATGATTTCAATATAATTCGTCTTGATCGTGAGGATTCACGTGGAGGAGGAGTACTTTTGGGGATCAAAAAGTGCTACTATATACCTTCTATAGAGTGAGTTTTCCTCCTATTCCAGGTATTGAAGTTGTCGCATGTCAGGCTGTTATTAAAAATAAAAGCCTTTGCATTGCTTCCGTTTATATTCCTCCAAGAGCCTCCATTAACCGAAAACAACTCTCAGATAACTAGAAATTAGAAGAAGAATTAGTATCTTCCATTTAATTCCAACTACCTTTGCTTATCTTCGACAGATACGCGTATTTCGTCTACAATGTGCAGACTTCTTCAGTGTCTCGTACTAATAACTCGACTCGAGGAACTCTCAGATGTTTGTTCGGTTCTTCCTGCTCCGCGGTTGGTCATGGGAGATTTTAACTCTCACGGTACAGGCTGGGGAGAACTGTTCGATGACAACCGGTCTTCGTGATATATGACCTCTGTGACAACTTCAATATGACAGTTCTTAACAATGGAGAAGTAACACGTTTGGCTGATACATCCTCAGTTGGCAGTAGATTAGACCTCACACTTTGTTCGAATTCATTATCGTTGGATTGCACATGGAATGTGATTCAAGATCCCCACGGTAGTGATCACTTGCCCATAAAAATTTCGGTTGCCACCGGGTTCAATCCGTCGAAATCTGTTAACGTCACGTATGATCTTACCCGTCACATCGATTGGACAAAGTTTAGGACAGCAGTAGATGAAGCCGTAACGACGGTAGAAAGGCTTTCACCGCTGGAAGAGTATAACTTCCTCTCCAACCTGATCTTAGACAGCGCGCTTCAAGCTCAAACTCGACCAGTTCCAGGGACGTCATTTTGCAGGAAACCTCCTTCTCCATGGTGGGATCAGCAATGCACCGAGGTTTACCGTAAAAAGTCCGACGCGTTTAAAGTATTCCGTAGACGTGGAACTCCTGAGCACTTCGAAGTATACACGGCTCTCGAACGCGAACTTAAGAGCCTCATCAAGGCCAAGAAACGCGGTTACTGGCGAACATTCGTGAACGGGCTATCGCGCGAAACGTCGATGAGTACTCTTTGGAACACGGCGCGAAGGTTGCGTAACCGAACTACGAACAACGAGAGCGAAGAGTACTCGGACCAATGGATCCTCAAATTCGCGCGAAAAGTTTGTCCAGATTCAGTGCCGGCACAGATGATTCCTCGCGAAAACACGTATTCGATAGATGAGATTAGCCAACCCTTTTCAATGGTAGAGTTCTCTCTCGCACTCCTTTCGTGTGGCAATACGGCTCCAGGCGCTGATAGGATCAAGTTCAACTTGCTCAAGAACCTCGCGAAGAGGCTCATGTTGAACTTGTTTAATCAGTTTCTAGAACTCAACATTGTACCGGATGATTGGAGACGGGTGAGAGTTATTGCCATTCAAAAACCTGGTAAGCCCGCGTCCGACCACAACTCCTATCGACCCATCACGATGTTATCTTGTATTCGAAAGTTGTTGGAGAAAATGATCCTTTTCCGTCTGGACAAATGGGTTGAGACGAACAACCTGCTTTAAGATACTCAATATGGTTTCCGTAGGGGTAAGGGAACGAACGACTGTCGCGCGTTGCTTTCCACGGATATTCAGCTAGCTTTTGCTAAAAAAGAGCAAATGGCTTCTGTATTCTTGGATATGAAGGGGGCTTTTGATTCAGTATCTGTTGAAGTTCTTTCAGATAAACTCCACGCTTGTGGCTTTTCACCATTAATGAATAATTTTTTGTACAATTTGCTGTCAGAGAAACATATGAGCTTTTCTCATGGAACCTCTACAGCTTCACGATTGAGCTACATGGGTCTCCCACAGGGATCATGTTTAAGCCCCCTTTAATATAATTTTTATGTCAAAGACATTGACGGTTGTCTAAATGACAACTGTACGTTGAGACAACTTGCAGATGACGGCGTAGTGTCTGTCACGGGACCCAATGGGGTCGATCTGCAAGGACCCTTACAGGATACCTTGGACAATTTGTCAACTTGGGCTCTAGAGCTAGGTATCGAATTCTCTACGGAGAAAACTGAGTTGGTAGTTTTTTCTAGGAAGCATAACCCAGCACAACTGAAGCTTCAATTTTGGGGTAAGCCGATAACTCATTCTATGTCATTTAAATATCTTGGGGTCTGGTTCGATTCTAAGTGCACCTGGAGATCCCATATTGAGTATGTGAAGCGAAAGTGCCAGCCAAGGATCAACTTTCTCTGCACAATTACAGGGACCTGGTGGGGAGCGCATCCGCAAAAGATCTTCTAACGTTGTACCGGACAACGGTTTTGTCGGTTATGGAATACGGTAGTTTTTGTTATCAGTCAGCGGTTCGGTCGCACTTCATTAAACTGGAACGTATTCAGTATCGGTGTCTTCGTATCGCGTTAGGTTGCATGCACTCGACTCACACCATGAGTCTTGAAGTGCTGGCTGGCATGCTGCCACTCTCGGATCGGTTTTCAGAATTATCTCTCCGGCTCCTCACCAGGTGTGAAGTTATGAACCCTCAGGTGATCGAAAATTTTGAGAAGCTTCTTGAGTTGAATCCTCAAACGCGCTTCATGACTTTGTACCATTTGTACATAACACAGGATGTCAGCCCTTCGCCGAACATTTCCAATCGTGTTTGCTTCACCAATTTCGACAATTCGGTTCATTTTGATTTATCCATGAAGCAGGAGCTTCGTGGAATCCCAGAGCATCATCGTCCTATGATTGCTCCGGTGATATTTGCTGCAAAGTTTGGCCAAGTTGATTCCACTAAATCGTTTTTCACTGACGGATCTTTGATGAGAAGTCAGCAGGCTTTGGAATATTTAATGAAATTTATAGCGCCAACCTGTAAACTTCAAGCCCCTTGTTCCGTGTATGTCGCTGAATTAGCGGCAATACATTTTACGCTAGAAATTGATGCCTCATTACCACCGGATCAGTACTTCATTTTCACGGATAGTCTCAGTTCTATAGAGGCTATTCGCTCCTTGAGGCCGGTAAAGCACTCCTCGTATTTTCTCATTGAAAATACAGGAGCTTCTAAAGTGCTTTATCTTCGCGTTATTTTATCATCACCTTTGTATGGGTCCCTTCTCATTGTTCAATTCCGGGCAATGAGAAAGCGGACTCGCTTGCAAAAGGTGGGCGCTATGGAAGGCGATATTTATGATCGACAAATCGCCTTCAACGAATTTTTTACTATTTTTCGTCAACAGTCACTCGTCAGCTGGCAGCATAAATGGAGTAAAGGAGATTTGGGGCGATGGCAACATTCCTATCATCCCAAAGGTGTCGAAGAAATCTTGGTTTAGGGGGATGGATGTGGGTCGAGACTTCATTCGTGTCATGTCTCGCCTCATGTCCAATCATTATTCTTTGAACGCTCATTTATACCGGGTTGGGCTGAGCGACAGCAATCTCTGTGAATGTGGACAAAGCTATCAGGACGCAGATCACGTTATTTGGTCTTGTTCTGGGCATCGTGAGGTCAGATCGGGGCTTTATGATTCCCTTCGGGCTCGAGGTAGACAACCCAATGTGCCAATTCGAGATATTTTGGCTGTACGTGATTTGGAGTACATGAAACTCATTTATGTGTTTTTGACTAACATTAGCATTAGATTGTAGTTAGTTTAACATGTATGTTTAGTATAAGTTTTTTTCAGTGTTCGTGTGTTTTTTTTCTCTTTCAAAAATGTTCGAATAAAAAGAAAACCAAAAGTTGTGTAGTTATAAGTGTTTCAATAATTTAGAATTTAAATTTAATGTGTTATGTAAACCATACTTTAAATTCCCACCCTCCTTCCCATCCGTAATTTGTAATTCCTATTAACCTCGAGACGGCCGCGAGTAACCGGCTCCTCCCTCCTAACTTTAGTTTTAAGATAAATGATGTATAAAAGTATGAAAATTTGGCTCTGTAAAGTTTATTCGATTAAGCCTGTACAAATAAATGATTATTAAAAAAAAAAAAATTTGCTTTGGCAAATCATTTATGTATTTGAGTTTTATATGATACTACACTCGCATATTGCCTGTCAAACCATAACCTTCTTACCGAATTTTTCGGTAAAAATGGTCTTCTCCGTCTCGGGGATGTCTTTGTCTTCGCTTACAGTATAGAATTGTGGTCTGGGAAGCGTTTTGTAATCTAGTTTCACATACGTTTCATCGTCCATTAATATACACCCAGAATTTATACACAATAACGAATCGTAGAGTTTGCGGGCCCGTGGTTTCACGGACGCGGCCTGTTTTGGGTTCCTTTTGGGTTTTTTTTCTGCTTTCGATATGTTTTTAGCCCAAGTCTTTCTTTGGCACGCATGACGTTATTCGACGAGGTCCCTAGTTTTTTCGCAACATCCCGAACGGAAGTCGCTGGTTTTCGCTTGTATCTTTTTATCGATTTCCGGACTAACAGGACCAGATTTCCGACCACTCTTCGGTGAATCTTCAAACGCACACTATTATCTATACTTTCAAATCGCAGATCGTACCGCTCCGACGCTTACACTCTCTTCCTTGGCCAAATTTCTCAAGGAGAGTCCGCTCACAGTGCACAATTTGTGCACGACACTTTTTCGTTGTTCCGGAATAAGACCGCGCATTTTGATAGGTAACACAAAACTGAGCAGTTTTTTTATCGAGTTATTAGTTGAGTTATTAGTACGAGACACTGAAAAAGTCTGCACATTGTAGACGAAATACGCGTATCTGTCAAGATAAGCAAAGATATTTGAAATTAAATGGAAAATACTAATTTTTCTTCTAATTTTTAGTTACTTTTTTGATGCTATGTCATTCAAAAATGTGCAAAGAAAAGGACGCAGGCAAAACGTGTTGGAATATTTCATTATTTTCAAAGTGACCGTTAAAATAAGGTGTGCTTATACTTTCTGGAACAGTCGTCAGCGATGGTTGCCGGGAATGGCGTCACTGTTACATCTCATGTGAATTCATGTCATTCCAAAACAGATAAAGTATTAATTTACAATCTCATCATATGGATCTTTTCCAATAGAGTTATAATGATAGTGTATATTTGTAAACTATTATTATTCATTAAATTTAGGTTTTATCAACAAATGTCATACCTCTAGCATAATTTCGTTATGATTCTTTTATTTGGGACCAGCAGTGTTATGACATTTTAATCTTTTATATGGAAATAAATGGTGAATATCCATGCCAGACATCGAGTTCAAAGCAATGGTGATTATTTTCTAAGAGCAGTAAATTAGGAATTTGTTTCAATACTATTTTGAAATTGTTGATGAATTCGGAAATTGATAGAATTTCTATATGAACTGATGTGTACATGTAGATTTCATCATAGCCATCAGCAATGTGGTAGACCGAAATGCTGTAGATTTGTCAAACATTTGTTAATTCACTAAAATCTGCAGCATCTGAATCTAAATATTTTCTTTTCTCTGGAATTTGAACTTTAAATCCAACTACAACCTTCGATGAATTAGTAAATAACGCATTTCCATCACACTTGTCTGTCTAGCATAGCAACGCAAATCGGAAATAAAGGAGAACGAAAGACTTGAACTGGTCAGCTCTGTGGATTTTCTCGCTTTACTTTGCTTGTTTACTTTCAGTTGATGTCACGTCGATTTCAGACCTGTAGCGAGCATTAAATTGCCTATAATTTTAATTCGACACCTACAATTCCGGTTGAATAAGTAACAGTATTTTCTAGATAAATGATAATAAAACTGATTCAATTCGCTTAAGCTCAATAGATGGAAGGAGTATTTCTAAAGAAACATATTTCCAATCTACGAAAAAAAGTAGTAAGCTACGTTGCAATTGTTGCCACGTGTTTGTTTCGACTGCGTCATTTTCAAGCTCATGAGAAAATTTAAAATTAACAAATTTTAGAGTTGCTTATTTTATACCTGACTGCTGATTTGACCTAAAATAATGAAAATGATCATTTCCAAGCTGTGAATCCGATAAGCCATAGGAAACATTTGACACTTTATCGGAAGATTGGCCACTTGAGCAATACACGACAACAACTCACCTTCGCTGTCCCAGTAAAACTTGGAAATCATTCCGTATAATCATTCGGTCCTTTTGGCCACTTTCAAAACTTTAATGACGATATTCAAACATCGATGCTTCCGGTTCTGGACTCCGGTTTGGCTGCTTCTGCCTCTAATATTTTCGAAGATTTAAACTTTCTTTGCCACGATGAACATTGGACTTCGAAGTGCCAATGTTTGGCCACATCCCGATCTGAGCTCGCGATTGCTACAAATAGTTTGCAAAAGTGTTTTACTTTTAATTTATTTGTTATTTTTTTTAAAAGGTGATCATCTGAAGTAATTCCAATTTTCCTTGTTTTCCAATTACAATCATTCTTATAATAAGCTTGTAAAAGTGATTTTTAATATTTATTTAAAGTGAAAAGCAAATCATGTTGCCAAACCCTTTAATCCAACATCCCAGTGATTTCTCGTGCAGAGGGTTTTACGGCCTCCAATCAAGCGAATGTCACATCAACATATTCTTATCCTTGACGTGAATTAAGATGAGGGGCGAAGGCGGTATTGTCTTACTTTTAGATGACACATTTTCACATATCGACAATTTATTTTAGTGACCACCCCCACACCTCCCCCCCCCCCCCTGCTGGTTGTAGGTGCAATAACAGCTGATGAATGTATGTAGATATGTAGGAACCCGAGCAAAGGTTCACACCAAATTGATGACAAGCTCGAATCAGATTATCAGTGTTTGACCACTAAATATGTTAGTAAAACAGCCAAAATAACAAAAGAGATAACAAATTAATATTCGTTTGATATCACAATATTAACTCGTTTTATTATCATCGAGGTCATTTTGATAACAAATTTAGTAATTGGGAAACTAGGAGAATTTAAAATTAACACTTCATTTGATCACTTTTAAAAAAATAAAAAATAAAACCTTGAAACACTTTTTCAAATTTTCGCTAGTAAACGCGAGCAAATTCCTTTTAATTCTACTATGAGCATATCTTTTGACAGATAGGCCTATTTCGTCTGCTACTTACAGACTTCTTCAGTGTCGAGTGCTCGACTTGAAGGAAACATCACAGTAGGTCTAGTATTTATAGTAGGTTTGTTGGTACCGCGGTATGTGAGGTAGGGGTTGGTAGAGAAGTTCTTGAGTGTGTTAATGTGTTTGTTTGTATACCTGAAATGTTGTTTGATACCTACAAGGTTATTCATTATTACTTCGTTTGAAGTTAGTCAAATTGGTGTTTTGTTGTGTAGTGAATTGTTTTTGTGTGAAGGTATAAATTTAAACAGCCACGAATATCCGTTTCCTTGATCCTTTTTAAGTAATTTTTTGGAATTTTGTTTGTGGATTGCTATGCTTTCCGCTACATTTAGTTTCCAGGGGTTTGTGATATGTCTTAAGATTTGTATGTTATTTAAGTTTAAAAAATTTCCTTCTTTGAATATATGTTCAGCTACTTTTGATTTAAAATGGTGTATGATCCCTTTGTCAGTGTCTTTGTTTGCTTTAGTGACTTCTGCAATATGCTCTTTGAATCGAATATTGAGATTACGTTTAGTTTGTCCAATGTAAATTTTGCCGCAATGATCACAAGTTATTTTGGAGACCCCAGATTAGTTTAGACTGTTAATGGGGTCTTTAGCCGACCCTAAGAGGGTTTTAAGTTGATTATTTTTACTAGTATAAACTATTTCAAAACCGAAGTTGCGTAGGATTGGTCGTAATTGTGTAGTGTGGTTATCGTATGTCATTGCTATTCTTTTAAGTTGGGGTTATGTATCTGTTAATGTGGTGAGTGATTGTTTGTATTGTTTTTGTGTTTTTTTGTTGATTACGTTTTGTATTAGTTTTCGGGAGTAACCATTCAAGTGTGCTGTGTCAAAAATGTAGTCGAGTTCTTTAGTTATGCCAGTTGGACTTAGGGGTAATGTTTGTATTCTGTGTATCATGTGGTTAAATGATGCTTTTTTGTGTTGGTATGAGCGGTTAGACGTATGTGGTATTTATTAAGTTGAACAAATTTCTTGAAATAATTTCAATTGATGTTCAAAAACATGATATCGTGATTGCACGATAATTACAGCAATCCATCTTGTCACCTTTTTTAAAGATGAGACACACTATTCCATCCATCCAATCCTCCCGTAAACATTCCTCCTCCCGAATCTTGGTGCCCTGATTATAACGCTTTCATTTCTTTATTATACTGGCGTGATACATCCCATTCTCTATATTTTTGGTCTTGATGTACATTCTTAGAAAATATCATGTAAATTTAAATCATCGTGGATGCACATAAAAGGAGCGGCTCATAAGATAAAAATATGCGTCTGTTCCTGACGTAGAAAAAATTTGAGGAATTCAAAATGATATTTTCCAAATGTTGTTTCTAAAATGCAAAACCGAATTCTTCATGATGCTTGTTCCGTTATCAAGGATCTAGCTCTAGTAACTATCAAGAAAGCTCAAGATTCGGTTATCAAATTTAGCAAAACAAAAGTTTCTTCAAGGCCATGCATTGTAGTGGTGAAAAATAGTACAATCTTATCTCGAGGATTAATTTTGTTCCTTCATCTCCATAAAGATGATTAATGAGAACATGCAAATTAAATTATTGCTGAGCCCGGTCGTTGGCCATCGCCAAAAAATATTTTAAGGATGCTAGAAGTTGTCGCTAGATTGACGAATGGTCTGATGTTGTTATGAAAACCAAAGAGGCATTCAAATTTCAGGGACTACATTCGTGTGATGTCAAGACTTATGTCCAACCACTACTCGCTAGACGCACATCTCTACAGAATTAACCTCGTCGATAGCAATTTATGTAGGTGCGGAACCAGTTATGATGACATCACTCACGCAGTTTGGCATTGCCCGGATAATGATGCCTCCAGAGCACGACTATTGGATACCCTAGTGGCTCTAGGTAGACAACCCTTCCGTGAGGTAAGAGATGTTTTGGGAATGCGTGATCTTCCCTACATGCAAACGATTTACGAATTTCTTTGTTTGTCTGATCTAAGAGTGTTACGTCATCACCCCCCCTTTCTTCCACTCTAGTAAATTCCCTGCCATTGTGTCACAGTTATATTATCCTTTTGTTTCCGTGCTACTTGTACCTGCCCAGCAAGCTGTGGTCACCCATATGCTGCTTAGTTCCTGAAAGGGACTACAGTGACCGAGGATTTGGTAGATGTCGCAACCATAAGCAGCAACTGGTACCTGAAATAAGCTACCTGCCTAGTCCCTTCCAAACGAAAATATGACCCATTAACCTCGAGCTAGCCACGAATAATTGGCGCCCCACTTTTCCTTAAATCGAAAAATAAAATTATACAATATTGAATATTGGTTCCGCAAATGTTATACACGCCTGAACCTAACAAATAAACGAACTGATTGAAGGAAGTTTCAGGGGCTAAAGGGTGTCTCACATCAAATTGCATCACGGAAAAAACACTGTAGAAAATTACCCATTAGGTATTTTCTCCTGAAAATTTGGGAAGAAGTAGTTTAGAGTGTTATTTTGTTGTTTTTCTTATCGCTGTCAGTTTTTCGAAAATTGGAAAAATGGCATCCCCTGGAAAATTTTCAACTCTCTCATGGGTACATCTGAAAACAATTCTGAATCGTGCAGTCAATGGTGAGTTGTGTGATTAAATGTTACTACGAAACTCTGAGCATCGAACGGAAGGGGAATTGTGGTCAGAATGGATGTTCTATTATTGATCAGGATCACAAGCGTGTCGTGAAAGCGTTTAAGTGGAATCCCAATGCTTCAGTCAGGGATGTAGCCAAAAATTTGAATCTGCCCAAGTCTTTCGTTCAGAGAGCCAAGGACAGGGAGGATCGTGGCGAACTGCAAAATACGGTGGAAATGTCACGGGTCCGGAAACTGTACACCCAGATGGTGACGAAGCTTCATTGTCAAGGTGGACTCCTCACAGCTTCCGGGGTTACTGTTATTCACCACCCTGAACAAGTTTAATGTTTCATGACTTGTCAATTTGGCATGATCTGGCATGCGATTCGTGACTACCGGGACTGAAAATGGAGAGATCTACCTCAAGAAGTGTCTACAGAAGCGTCTGCTTCCTCTGCTGAAACAACACGAGCGCGATTCGATCTTCTGGGCGGAGCTTCGTGCAGCTATTCGAATGTTGTCCTGAAGTGGTACGAAGCCAACGGGGTCACTTTCGTACCCATGACATAAACCCCCCCAACGCACCGGAACTAAGGTCTTTCGAAAAATACTGAGCAATTATGAAGCAGGCACTACAGAAGCATCTCAAGGAGGTCAAATCTGAGGAAGACATGAGGAAAAAGTGGGTTTCCGTACAGAAGAAGCTGCAGCCAGATGTTGTACAGAACCTAATGAGTGGAGTTTAGCGTAAGGTGCTTGCGTACGGTTATGGTATTGAAGTTGAATGGAATGAATATGTTTAAAGCTTACTAATGGGCAATATTTTATTGTCTGAAAGTTTGAAAAGTATCGGTCAACTAGATAATTGTCTGCAGTGCTTTTTCCGTGATGCAATTTTATGTGGGACACCCTTTATTTTCAACGTCTTGCAGACAACAATTTGACAACAAATATTTTCAAGAAGCTGTCGTAAAAGTAGCATCCAGACCTTGATATTCAGTATGACTGTATTTATTATTTTGAAATTCCAGTTAGGATTTAACAAAACATCAACTGGAACATGCAATTGAGTTATCTTTATCATAGATTCTTTGAGTGTTTGAGTTCAATAAGGATTAGATCACTCCTAATATTTATTATTTTTAAGAGTGTAGGCCTATGAATGAAAAAATGAGACTATCAATGGTAATCATCTGCCCGTAGTCTGGACAAAACCAATGTTAACATACCTATACTGGAAAAAGAGGCAAATCAATATTTGCGTTGAATTGTTTACATGAATCAATAATTTTCTAATTTAAACATATGAGCTTAGTATGATGATATTCCTCGAAACCTTTTAAGAACATTTGGTTACGAGGGACACGAAATACATTCAGTAGCAAAAAAAAGGCGAGCAAAATTTTGCTTCCAAAAAACGCGTTGTTCAACCTTTTGTCACTTTGTCAATTATCAATATTTTTGGCTGAAAATTTCTCAACACTATGACCAATATATAGACCTTATGAAACCAAAATTTTAAGTTGATAAATTTATAAATTTGAAGTTATCATGACATATGTGAAAAAAGTCATTTTTGGACATAGCCATTTCAAAAATCCGTATTTCTGTGAAAAATTTAGATAGCGTAATAAAATTTTTTCGATAGCTTGAAACAATAAATGAAATAATGTGGACAAAATTTGAACTGTTTCCATAAAATGGTTTGGACTACAGCTGGCGTCAAAGTTGACGCACCAACATGAGTATTTTCCTTTTTCACCCGATATTGACCTTGCTGAAATATCGGTGCAAAAAATAAAAGCCGAGGTGATTTCATCTTATTAATACACATGATTTGTTACGTGTGAAATATCCCAAATAACTAGTGTAACCCACAAAGAACTTTGAAAATATGGCATTCAGTATGAATTGGTTTGTGAAAACTACGTATACAGTATTATACAGTATTTTTAATAAAATTCACCTCGTTTTTTTTGCACCGATATTTTAGCAAGGACAATATCGGGTGAAAAAGGGAAATACTGATGTTTGTGCGTCAACTTTGACGCCAGCTGTAGTCCAAATCACTTGATGAAAACAATTCAAATTTTGTCCACATAATTTTGTGTATCGTTCTAAGCCATGTAGAAATATCTAATACGTTACCTAAATTTTTCACAGAAATACGGATTTATGAAATTGCTATGTTTAAAAATGACTTTTTCAACATATGTTATAATAACTTCAAATTTATAAATTTATCAACATGACCTTTTGGTTACATAAGGTCTATATATTGAGCATAGTGTTGTGAAATTTTCAGCCAAAAATATTGATAATTGACAAAGTGACAGAAGGTTGAACAACGCGTTTTTTGGAAGCAAAATTTTTTTCGGCTTTTTTTTTGCTACTTAGTGTATCCATATAGGATTCATAAGAAGCCGCGTTGGTCTAAGAAACTAGAACTATGGGACATTTCTAAAGCTGGACCTAATTGAAATGTTTCATGGCCATATATGTTAAAACATTATGTTACATCCATCTTCTCTATAAAAATATTCACCATGTTACTACGATGGATCCATTACCTCTAAGGTGAAGCTTAGAATAATACAAAAATAGCCGGCATCATAGTAGATTTTTATAAATATCAACAAAAATACAAAGATTTGACATGCCAAACCTAAATGACTGCAGTGCAGATTGAATTCTATTAAAGATTGGCATGTCTTTTTTTTATCTAATTCATTTATAAGTGAGGCTCAATCTAGTAGCTTAACGAAGCCGAAAATTCATTGTTTTTTGATAACATGAATGACCTACTTTTGATAAGACTTTTGCCATTTACCAGCAGTTAACCGCGGTTTACCAGATCGGATAAATTTACATGAAAATAGGATACTGTAGTTTTATCAGAGAGTTATCGCCGGCTGTCAATCGTTGTGCGATTTGATCAGGATTCCTTTTTGTGTTCGGCTGGTTGAGGTGACTATCGAGCGACGATGAGATTCCTCAAGATATTATGGGCATGTCTTTAGTGATTTAGATTTGTGTATTCAAAACGTAGAAGTGGAGAGGCCAAAATGACGGCTCTTTTTGGATTCTAGCGATCTTCACCTTGAGAGAAGTTCTATTATTCTTCTAATATTTGTATATAGAGCTGGGATAAGGGCGATCCGTCTCAATCATTTTCTCTTCAATGGACCTCCCCTCTCTTAGGACAAGGTGACAAGAAGCATGTTTGACTGATTTTTTTAACCGTAGGATCGCTTAATATTTTGAGTTGCGAAAACACAGTGAAATCTGCACTTCCTGATAAGAAATCAAGGCAGAAGAACGGTTCTCAAACAGTTTAAAGCTATTTATTTCTAACACGAAAAAATAAGCAGTAGTTTGCATGTAGTAGTTGCATTTGTGACAATAAATTAAATCATTCCGAAAAGTATTAAACTGTGCTGTCGTTGCATTTTTGGTTCAAATTTATTATTCCTAATTAAAATAAAGTCTCTTCAATGTTGGCACAACCACCAGAACAACATGGACTGATGCTGAAAAGAATTATGTAACTTCATTGGAAACTGAACAATACCCAACAGTGCTAATTAATTAAAAACAGTTGCCAACAATTTTCGTTTGTTATTGAAATAATCTTTTAAATACAATTAACGAACTACATTATAAAATAAAACAACAACCATCAATACAATAACTTCATTGTCCTCAACTGCCGGTGTACACATAACTGACCAATATTCTATCATATTTTCCATTCAACATGAGACAATATTTCATCCACCAGCAACTGTCATGGCAACATTGGCCTCGGTATCTGCTACATAGCTTGTTCCTCGCTGAGCAACTGAGATCCAATTAAATGCAACAATGTTGGCAGCGATATTACGTTACGAGACAAATCCAATCTATGCTCGTCCGTTTGACGGAAACTGTGTTGATATTATGATGCTTTTCAATTTTTCCTGAAGTAAACAACCCCAGCAAGATAGGAGGGTCAGGTTGCGTTTTGCCTATAGTTATAAACAATTCCCTTTTGTTGAAAATTGACTGAATATTTACAAGGAAACGCGAATTTCAGTACATCGTGTCACGCACCCATCGCGATCAACAAAATGGTTCGTTATACCTACGGTTCGTTCCCCGTTTGCTACAAATCATTTACCAGCGGAACGTTTCAATCAACGTCAATTACGGAACTATATTGTGTATTTATGTGTTGGGATAAATTCGTTTCGCTGGTCGCAGGCAGCCATCCAATCAACATGTTTACATCATTGAGTGACAAAGGTGATGTTTTCAATTCGGTTGACCCGCCTAATTTAAAGAAAGAAACTCGGAAATATATGACTTACAGTACGGCAGAATAGAGGGGTCACTAGATATAATTTGATTGCATCATTGGTACCAATCTTGAATCGATACAAATATTTATGTAACCATCTAACTATGTAGGTTTTTAGAGTGTTTTCATTCTGCGTGATAGAAACCTCAATTATATTTGAATAAATATAATTATGCTGTAAATAGGCATAGGATAGCCCTTTATGTTCTTCTTAGCTAAGTCAAAAACACCGCAGTGACTAAAAGTTAATTGGTACGACCAAAAAAGAAAAACTGTAATTCGAGATTCAATAAGTTTAAAAATCCATTAATGGTTGCTTGACAGTACTTTTATTAAAACATCATAGATACAGCATTAGATTTCTCTAGTTCAAGCGAAATTTCGAACCTTCCTCTTGATGGAGCCCATCAGCGCCCGCACAGTGGAAACGGACACGGAATCAGCACATTCCTTACATTTTGCCCGCATTTGCTGGGTTTTCTCGACTGCCCGCCATTTCGTTGTATTATCACTGCAATTTCGCTGCTTTGAAATTGCCCAGTACTTTTGGACTGGTCGAAATTCCGAGAAATTCGGAGGATTCATCAGCTTGGAGACAAAATCGATCTTTTTGGCATGCGGCAATACACGCTTTTCAAGGCATTTTTCGATGTCACAGTCGAGGATGTGTCAAATGTTTCCGTTTCCAGCTCACAACTGCAAATCGAACTTGTCGGCAAAAACGAACTTGAATCTCCCCGACACATCCCCACGTTCAGTCGCAATATAAAACTTTTGACCGAGAAACTGCTTTAAATCGAGTTTGACGTATGTTTCGTCATCGATCAAAGTGCAGCCCTTGTGTTTCGTCAAAACACGGTCGTTCAAGAGCCTTACACGATTTTTGGCCACGGAATTTCGGATCGAAAGATGGATGTTGGTTTTAATTCATCACAACGCCTTGCTTCGTAGCTAACGATCCCTGGATCCAGTTTTTTTTTAGTAGGTCCGCTGATTCCTTTTATACTCAGGGTTTGCTTGTAGGTTTTGAGCACTCGACAAACTGTTGGTTTCGGCATCTACCGCACTTAAGCCAGCTTGGAACCGGAACACTCCAGATTTTACAGGTGTTTGTGCACAATATCTTGTCTTCTTTTGATTCCCATTTGACGTTAAATCTGAACGCGGTCGATTACTTTGATGAGACTTTCATCAGTCGTTCTCTATAGAAGTGTTAACAAACCACTGTCAAAGATTTTCGATCCCATTCACCAGAGGCGTGCTAAAGGCATGCGAGGGGCATACCAATTTACTTTTAGCTCGTTAGGAAACATTTTCCGATTCCTTGGACAAAAGGTATGATTGTCCTTAAAAAAAATCATGCCAAAGCAAATATCGTAGTGGCTTCGAAGGTTTTTTGTTGATAACTGTAGAAGTGCATTTAGAACAGCAAAAAAGGCTTGAAATGCTAAAAATGAGAGAAACAGAAGAAGAAAAATATTCACACATATTTGAGCATAAGATTCTATTGGTAAAAAAACAAATCGAACTATTATAAAAACAAATCAGATTATTCAATTAAAGGACTAGTTGATCAAAATTGCAACACTGTATATCTATATATATTAAAATAATTTCTGTCTGTCTGTCTGTCTGAACCTTATTAAGTCGGAAACTACTAAACCGATTGGCATGATATTTTGTGAAGAGAATTTTTTTGCCTGGGAAAGGTTATTATGGTAGTAAGAAGAAAGAGACCCCTCGCTTCTCTGGGAGGGGGGCTCCCATACAAATGAACAAATATTTTTGCATAACTTGAGAGCTAATCAAGCAAAGGAAAACAAATTTAGCATGTGGGGATTTTTGAAAGCAAAAAATGTTTCTATGGTAGTTTGAGACCCCTCCCTTCTCTAGAAGGGGAGGCTCTCATACAAACGAAACAGAAGTTTCAGCATAACTCAAGAAATAATCAAGTAAATAAAACCAAATTTGTCATGTGGGGTTTCTGCATGTAATTTTTTTCATGGTTATTTGAGACCCGTCCCCTCTCTGGGAGACAATACAAATGAAACACAATTTAAACCAAACATGAGAAGAATCCCTTTTCTTATGAACATTTGTATGCTAGGATTATTGGGGCCGAAGAACGTTCTTATGATGGCTCAAATCTCATTCTCCCTCTGGAAGGGGGGAGCCCTACAAATAAAACACAAATGTCTACGTAACTCGAGAACAAATCAAGCAAAAAGAACCAAATTTGGAATGTGGGGGTTTTTGGAGACAGGAAAAGTTTCTATGGTTGTTAAAGACCCCTCCACTATCAGGAGGGATGGCTTTTATACAAAGGAAACCGAAAATTTCTGCATAACTCAAGAACTAATCTAAGGCGAGAAATGTTTCTACGGTGGTTTGAGACCCCTCCACCGTCTGAAGGTAGGGTTGTTTCTGTGTGGTTTGAGACTCCACCAAGAGGTGAGTCGCTAAAAAAAGTGTGCCAGGCATGCCGTTGTAAAAATTGTACACTGTAACCGAACATGTATGGCATGCTGTGGCACACTTTTAACATTTGTACTTTTTCAAGATATAACCTAGATTGTTTTGATTTGTATTTTTGCTGCGCAACACTAACTTTTAGAAAGAATTGATTATAAGTGAACTTTTGAGTTTCCTGTTTGCTGAGGCGAAATCTTGAGAGGAGAGATGGATGAAGTATGTGATCAAATTAAAAATCCGTGACATGATATCGCTTTGTGTACCTTCAATAAAAGGCACATTTTTGGAGCAACTCTTGTGATCTGTGGAATGATATTCCAAATTTTTCGAGTGGAAAAGAAACCATGTAAGAAGAAATAATTTAAGAAGATTATGATGGTATGTAGAAAATACGCATTACATTAAACGGTTACAATTAACCACTTAACATTATTACAGATGATTTGAATTCTGTGGAAGATACAATACACGACCAAGTCCACTCTGACCAGTTCTGTGATCAAGGTTCAAACAGCTTTGGAAAACCTTCTGAGGAAGTCATCAAGGAAGCTTTATAATAAAACTAATCTTTTAAGATCTACAGTTTCCAAAATAATGTGCCATTTTTATTTGAATATATATCAAACCAGTTAAAGGGAGACATAGAGTAAAGTTGCGTCTCATTTATTGTTTTCGCAGGCATACGAGAACTGCTGAGAAAGAGGATGGATTAATATCAAATATACAACAGCTTATAAGTATTCTCGCACTTACTTCCAGCGATTAGCATATTGAGTACCATTCTCTATACATCCTTCACTGAAAGTTGTTATCTCAACACAACAGCATCAATAACGTGGTTTCCGCAACAAAAACATTGACCAAAACCCAAATCGGCAGCAAAAGCAAATCATTCACCTGGTTACCATGCGTAACCAAAACATAACGATTGAACTGTCAAATTACCGTGGCACACATGTGTAGTATACAGAGTATGTTAACGTTAAAGTGAGGAGATTTTCGCACAGCATACTACAAGTTTTATTTTGTTTCACGCTACGTTGATTATACTCAAATCAAATAATTATACCCAAATCGAAAGGCAAATTTATTCTCTTGAAATCCTTCAAATCATTTAACATTTTCTTAAAACATACTACAACTCTGTATACTACAACATGTGCATCTGTTGGCACCCCGACCGGAACATCAGGACTCATTGTTACGCTTAGAAGCACATTAAAAAAAATGGACCCAAGAGATATTGTGTATCTCATACAAATGAAACAAATATTTCAAACAAACATGAGAATATCCTGGCAACTGAGACAAAAAGTGTGTATTTCTCGGGTAAGCAGCATGTTAGAATGATGATGATAGAAGCATGATAGAAGTTTGAACACATCCTTAATCAAGAACGGGGATGCTTGAGTTACTTTCAGTGCTACATTATACACAAGAAGTTAAACTATGGTTTTGCAATTCAAACTGACAGGATTCGGCTTCGTTTGAAGATAAATGTTTTGTCTATGAAATGCTTCTTCACAGAAGGATACAACATAGTATAACATAAAAATAACAAAATTTTAACAGACCTTGTTACGGCTAACTGATTATGATATAAATTTATTGAAGGGGGCACCATCTGCTTGGATATTATCTGCTTGGATATTTATGAATTCTATCACTAGCTGATATGATTTTGCTACATCGCAACAAAACTGTTTCAAAGTTTGTTTTGTTTATGTTATATCTATATTAAAGTTCGTTATAATTTTTGTCACCGCTAGAAGATTTTTCAGAGATTTTCTCCGCTATCTCAATTCTAACAATCTCTGTTATAAAAACAGTGTAACTGATTAACAAAACTAGAAATAACTTTGTTATTCCCTTTTTGGTCGGGTTTGTTTTTATCTCCACAATAAGGGATTCATACAATACTAGGCTAGTCAAAATGTTTTGAAAGTGACATCTATGGAACAGTAGATAAACCAAAATTTCTACGCCAATGTATCAGCTTTCATAAGAACATGCTCACAACTTCATTCCGATCTGTCAGTTCATTATTTGTTTACAAGCCATTTGAAGTTGACGTGTCAGTGTATTTTTTAACAATGGAAAAATCTGAATAGTGTGCTGTGATTAAATTCTATCTTTGAAAAGTTTATCGGCTGCTGAGATCCATGCAAAAATGGTGAAAGTATTATAGGAGACTTCTTCTTCATTTCCAACCGTTCACCGATGGGTTTTGGAGTTTAAGCGTGACCGTACAA